>CM076571.1:985787772-986004575 GCA_034641835.2 Pinus albicaulis
TAAATGTCGAGAGAATGGGCATGGACCACTATTGTTCTTTTCATCAATAATTCCATTCAGAAAATACATGCCCACAATGGAATCACAACATGAACGCTCAGGATGTGTGTATCATTGATACATTAATTTAAGATGAGGAAAATGAGCCAACAGAAGAAAAGGAAGAAATGTTTGTTGTTGAATAAACAACAAGTGTTGGACACACAGTGATTGCTTTTGGTTGTGTATTCATAGCTGAAAATAAAATTGTCGAAGAACTGCCACAGAGTGAGTTTCCGACTCGAAAATAGACTAATCGATACAAGTTGAGAAGCCAAGGTATAGTTTCCGAACAAGAGATGACCAGGCAGAAATGGAAAGAACATTTATTAAGGAAGATCACATTGCCTATCAACTGAGCTTAACACACTCAAAATAAGTATGGAAATAATGCTACAGTGAAAATACTTCAACCAACAGTAAAAGCAAGTATATCGTTCGAGAAATATCAGGTAAATTCACTACTCCAGAAACTTTGATGATTCCCACTACGCTTGATTATAATGTAGTCAAATATATGAATAAATATCGCGCTAATATTTCTATCTTCAAGCTTACAAGGATTGCAAGTCAGCGGGAGCTATTTGTCCATGCTCTTGATCAGTCTTCCTCTGGTTATAATTTTTCTTCGCAAAATGGATATGGTAATTCATCTGGTCCCCTCGAATCTATTCTTAATGCATTAACCTTGGAAGCAAACACATTCTACCCTCCGGTTTTGTAGACATTTGAAATTTTTAATTACAATGTACACAATTTCTTAGTTAAATCTGGTGCATCTTTAAATGTAATTCCATTGTCCATAGCTAATAAAATCATTTCTAAATGGGATAAGACAGATGCACTGATTATTTAGTTGGATGAGGACTCTTGTTTGAGATATTACTGAAATTAGAAATGTTCTTATTCTCTTATCATCTAATCAACAAGTTCACCAGTACATAAACATAGTGATTGTGGACATCCCAGAAGCCTACGGTGTATTGTTGAGTAGGGACTGGCCCAACAAATTACAAGGGTATTTTTCTATTGACTAGTCACATTTATGGCTTCCGTATAAGGGCAAGACTAACCAAATCTGGGTGGACTCAGAACATTACATGAAACACAATATTGTTACACCCTTCGAGGGAAATAATTTCTTCTTGGAGACTGACCTAGGGTGTTACCATGCTTATCCTTCCCCAATCCCATGAGACACACGGTTGGAAATCCTTCCTAGTCCAACTGGCACAAATGATTTTGACAGTTCTAAGACACATGAGGGATCTGGAGCTAGTTTTGTTTTAATATACCACGATAGAGAAAATATTTTATTTCTTGTTGCTTGGAATTTGAGAGCACTAACAACATTGTAGAATAAAAAGCACTCATCCTAGTCTTATATAAGGCCATTGACCTCAATGTTGGGATTCTTCAAGAGATAGGTGCTTCTGAGATCGTCGTACAGTAGGTACGAAACACTATACACTGTGTGTCACCTAATTTGAAAAGTTATCAACAATAGGTATGGTGTTTATTTTCTCAATTCCAAGCTTTAAATATTGTATTTGTTCCTATATGTGTAATACAACTACGGATGCATTAACAAATGATGCTGCTAGGTTGTCACTTCTTAGGGACATTTTTTCTGTTGAAAACCTTTATAAACTATCTGTCCTTGATCATATAACTAATTTATGCATTTTTAATGATGACCAAAAAATACTTCAATTCATGGAAAACTTTGATGTATTTAAAGATGCAACCATTGATGAAGATGATCATGAAAAAGTGTTGCAAGATTCGACTTGAGCAAGCAAAGATAACCCCATGTTGAAGGGCATGGTATCACTTCAAAAGTTGTAGGACTTGCAGAATCACTTTGGAGGGTAATTCAATGCTAAAGCCTAGAGTGTAACACTCTCACATGAGCAGATAATTCTTGGAACAGAGAATGATCTGAATTTTTTTAATCTAAATACTTGATGCACACCACAAGTGTGACAATCTTTCATCTGCTTATTCAAGAAGTAACGAGATGTTTTCGTGTGGAAATACAATGAGCTCAAAAATTACAACATGAAAATAATCCATCATGGTATTCTGATTAAGGAAGGGGCCAATCTTCTTCAGTAGTAGTTGTGGAAGGTGCATAAAATGTGTTATCACCAAACTAAGGTTGATTGGGTTGTTCAACGGTCAATTCAGTGTAACTGTTTCAAATAAATTAGGGTTGGAAGTTAGCCCTTCCAACCAGAGGGGGGTATCCCAATAAAATGTATGATATTCAATAATAAAACTTCAAAAATAATATGGATAACTCTTAGATGTATTTTGGATTGTTTTTTGCAGGTTAAGGATGTGAGATGGCTACCATTTGGCATGGAGTTCGTATGAAACTCAATTACATAAAAACATCTTTCATGGAAGCTGAGGCATGTGAACCCTTATAAAAAATAACTTGGACATAAAAAAATATGCATAAATGAATTTGGAGCATAATTAACTATGACTTCCAAGTGATTATACATGAAGTAAGCTGAATTGACATTGAAAAGGTAGATAAGACAAACACATAAGAGTTCATAAAGAATCTCAGGTTTGAAAAAGCCTTTCTACAATTGTATATTACTGAATAGAAAATATTACAATAGTAGCATAAGTCATAACATCGATCAACCCTCTTCAACTCTGAAATATCCCTATATATATAGTTAAACTCCTTTTACATGAAGTTTTCCACCTAGGCTAGACCCTTGAAACTGCTGAAGATATCAAATCCAAAAAGGAATTGATTACATAGAGAGAATATAGAGATAATTATGTTTAGAATGAGTTTTAAACCTAATAGAAATCTAACACCATTAAGTTCATTAAAAACTTTTAAAAAACCCATACATGATGATGTTTATCGAATCAAACAACTTTTCTTGAGGTGGCAATGACCATGACCAAGTGATGAACTACCATACTGGAATATAGGCTCTAATGCTCGAAATTTTAGGATGTTTTGTTGTGTTTGATGATGTGGAAAAAAAAAATTTAAATGCTACAAAAACATCAAAATTTCCACTCATTGCAAAAACAGAGCATTTTAAGAAAAGTTTGTAGCAAAGAGTTTGTAGCGTTTTCCATTTATCCCTTTCTGCACCCTTTCTGATTCTATTTCTCGTTTGAGGGTCTTCATTAGGAAAAATGAGTTAAATACATGTTGTTGTCCACTCCTATTATGATAAATTTTGGAAATTATAGCTCAAGATATTCTTTAACGAGTTCATAGCGAAAACTCGGCTTTCATCCTGGAGTACACTACGAACTTGCCTGACTTTTCTAGAATTTGAAATTTCCACTCTTTACCTCCGAAAACCTGTCCAAAGCTATACTAACTGATGAGATGGAGCATCCTAAGAAAAAATTGGCCCAAAATATATCTAACCTTCTTTCAAGGAGTAGCAGGTGTTAGCCATCTATAATTTCTGTTATACCTAATGATGGCTAGAATAAGTTTGCAGCCTTCGAAAAGCAATTTAAAGTTAACATGTTAGTTCTCGAAGCCTGGTTGTTCTCTCTGTCCAAAGAAGCATACCTTCACTAATTTTTTCACTTCAAAGTCTTGTTTTTTCCAAAGAGAAAATTGTTTTTCAAAGCCTCATCTCCATCATTTCATTCCTCCATTTTATCTTCACAATTCCCTTCATATCACTCATTTTTCCCCTCATTTATCCTTTATTTCCTTAAAATCCCATTTTAAACCATTTAAACCCTTTATTTGGTTAAAAAACCCCTTTTTACACCCTATCAGAACCCTCAAAAGGCTTTAAAAACCTCCATTTTAGGCCTATTCCACTCATTTTAAACCTTAGGGCTCATGCGATTTTCGGTTTAGCCCTAGCCCCTTTTCGTCATATAACCCAGCCTTGTGACCAAATGCCCATCGCTCATCAGCACATCGCAATATCTCTTTCCCCGGTTCCTTTTCTCCAATGGTTCTTCCCCGCCGATGCTTTTGGACCGTTGATCTGGCTCCCCCAAATCCAAAGGTCGGCGTTGTTTCACCTTTTCGCTGTCCTCTACCCCGGTCATTCATTCCTGTGACGCTCTGATTTAATCTAGACCATCGATCCTCCTGATCGGACGGTCATCGCACCATCACATTATCGCTTTCTCCCATCTCAACCCCTTCTGCCTACCATGCTCCAATTTCATCTGGATTTTCGATCCTCCTGATCGGACGGTCATCGCTCCATCGGCGATCCCCGTTTCCTCACTCCCAAACTCCTTTTCCACCATTGGCCGATCCCCCGATTTAATCCCAACCGTCGATCTGCTCCTAGATCCGACGGCTCCCGCTGTTTTCTCCTTTACCCCACACATCGTTGTTCCCCCAATTTGCGAGGTCTCGATTGAATCTGGATCGTCCTATTAACCTAGAACAATGGCACAGGTTCACTATGGGGGCACCCAACCAAAGTGGCACGTACTCCCAGTCCCCTCATAGTTAATTTCCACCATTTATCTTCTCTCAATCCGATGGCCAACATTTTTCCATTCACTGCGGAGGCACCCCACCGACGAGATCCTTCCGTACCCCCAGTCCCCCCACAGTCAATCTCCACCGTTGATCTGACTCCCTCAGATCCAACGGTCTGCGTTGTCTCGCATTATCACTTTTCCTCCACCCCAATTCATTCATTTCGGCCATTCCCTGATATGATCTCAATCTTCAATCCTCCTGATCGAACGGTTTGCGCTTTCTCGCAGTTTTCCCTTCCCTCACACCATTTGTCATTTATGCGATCTGGCGGAGAGATCTAGGCCGTTGATCTACCTGATCTGACAGTCCATATTCATCTTCGCGCCCAACTCACGAAACCTCCCGGGCATGCAATTTGAACGCGAAATGGGTGGTTTCTGAGGGATAGGTGTCAACGTCTAAGCCCTATCGTGTTCGCCTAGGGTAATACCGCTCACCACCCAGACCCTATGCGAAAACCACCTCCGGTTTTCCAAAACCGCCCTTGCATCTCTCCACGCCAAATTCAGTTTCGGACACTGGTTTTCATTTTTTTTCGCCATGAGGCCCTTTTCCACTGCATCCACCACCTCCTCACAGCTCCTCGGCTTTCGCTCGAGCCGCTGAAGCATTTTTTACACTATACGTAGGATTTTATAATTGTTTATTGTTTAGTTGCAGGTTTTAATGGCGGCCTTAAGTTGTTGGCCCTCCTACAGCCATATACCAGTGGCAGAAGCCAAGGATGATGTCCTGAGGCTGAATCAATGCATAAAGGGATTCACGGGTTGACTATTAATTTGTTATCAGCACCTCATGAACACTGGTGAAGGAAAAAACCCCCAGCGCGAAAGTCCAACCCACCTATACACAAAAGAGATAAAGTAAAGATCAATGAATATTAAAGAAAGAGCATCAAAAGAATAAAGGTTAAGGGTCCAACTCAAAAGATTAAAGGCTTAACTCGTAGATCAAAGATAAAACACAGTTAAAGCCAAATCAATGTTAAATGACAAAGACGGACAAATCAGCGAAGGAGAGCTTTGAATGACACATCAGTGAAGCTGTTTACTCCTCCCATGACTAAAGCCACCTTGACAGTTATTATGCTGACAGAACCTCTTTAAACCGTTAAGGTAGTTATTGTAAAGGTATGGGTGGTCTCAAAACCCATACTGTCCACTTTACTTGTACCAGAAGAAAAGACAGAACTGCGACAGCCGAAAGACTTCTCCACAAAGACACTCTTTGGAGTTATTACCAGCCTGACAGTTACGCCTCAAAGTCTACAAGAACTACTAGAATGGGCAAGAAATTAATGTAATATTTATGACACAGAATGGGCATTCGAATGCTTCTCTCCTCTATTTTAATTAACCATTAAGACCATCTCTGTCACCTCTCCTCCCCATTCACCTATAAATCCTATTCGAACTCTCATTATAAAAGTTGGCATTTGATGAATTCTGAAGTAATACATAGACTACTGCTTTGAATAAGGATTGATGTTTTGAAGAAGTGTGGATGTCTTTGCTTTTCCTTTGATGAAGGAGGCTAGATCATTGGATCCCTGATCCTGGTTTTGGTGAGGTACTCTCTATTTGTTAATGTTATTTCTTGCTTTTCGCTTTGTTCCATTATGCTTTGCTTGCAATAGAGTAAAATGCTTAGGCTAAGAAATGTCTCCTAGAAGCACCTTAGGCCTGTTTACTCTTCACTGCCTTTATGTTTTCATCTGCTAAAGGTTTTATTGAGTAGTTTGACTGCTTTTAAACCCTTAAGCTTGTTCATTTCAGAATAGTCCAAATAGTTGGTGTCAAGGTTGAATAATGGTTTGCCCTGCCTGCTTGCTGCCTATTGAAAGCTATTTCTGAAAACATCCTTCAAACGCTACTATCTGCAGCTTGGCAGAGAGGATTTCTTCTGATTTTACCCTCTTTTTCTTGCTGAGATAGTCATATTTGAAGGTCTTTATAATTGCAGTCTTAGATGCTTGGGTGTTCCCCCTTTTATGAATGCAATTAGTTGTGTTTCTTATATTTTTTCTAACTCCTTTAAGTGAAACAATTAGAAGAAACAAAGTGTTCCTCTCCTTCTTTGTCTTACTTTAAAGTCTGTCTTGTTTATGTTATCTGCATAAAGTATGCTGGTAGGATTCATGGTTAGCCCTGGCTATTGAATATTTCTTTATTCTTAAATAGTGTTGCAAGTCCCTTTGTTGAAAGGTATACATAATTAAGGAGTCTTAACAGCCCTTAAAGCTCTACTTTTCCTTCCAAATCCTTGATGTTCATCTCATCCCACCTATATTATCCCACAAATCCATTGATTAAGTTAGATTTTCCCTTTGGTTCTTCAAATTCATCAATTGAAACTGTTTAGACTTCCACATGACTCCATTGCCCAATGGCTTGTATATTTCCACACTCTATCTATGCTGCCTAAATCATCTATGTCCAACCAACAAACAAAAAAAATTTCACTTCATAACTAGCCTAAAATCAACCTCTTAAAATCATCAAGCTATATCCTTACAAACATATTGAGATATCCCTCTCTGAGATTAGGAGGGCTAGATCCTAGAGCTCTAAAGCCTGGTTTGAATGTTGCCTTGTCATTTGGTTTGCCAATCAGCCAAATCACAGTACTCCAATATTTTGGCGATCACGGTGGGACTTATGAGTGAATTACATCTTATACATCCTTAATACCTCAGAAGACCCGCAAACATCCTTAGATTGGTAGTTAATTTCTGATGGTGGACAATAGCCCCCTTCAAAACATTCGAAATCATCCACCTGGTGACTCCACAACTCCTAAAGGACCAAAAGACTCCACTGGTGATCAGTAGGCCTGCTGATTACCCTTGGTTTCACAAAGACTCCACTGGGACAACCCACACTACCATTAAAACATCGTGCACACCCATGATTAGGAAATTCTGAGGATTAAGTTTTCTTTGTTAAAGACTAGTTTGCCTCTAAATATTGTCATATCTGAATAAATTTCTTTTCTTTGGGTCTAAATCTTAACATACTGGCTTCAAAAAGAATTCATACTAGAGCCTATCCTGACCCAAATCCTCCTAAGATAGTTGATAATCCAGAAATCATCCTTAGGAAGTATCCTATATCTAGGGATTAAATTATTGTTAGACCCATTCATAGAGCTAACTCCGTGCCTGAAGTCCTTACAGCTCTATCGGATACCCAAGTTGACTTACCCTTTTCAAGAAGTTTACCAAGAACCATGTCACTTAGTGGTATAGATCAGACAGACTTTGAGCCTCCAAGTTCACCACAACATAATGGCCAACATATTAGCAGCAGAGAAACCCCTCCATACACACCTCTTGATCTTCATTTCATTCATAACTTTGGTTTCTCTCACCCCAAATATGCTCAACAGTCTCTTGCTGGTCCAAGCGCTTCTGTCATATGTATACCCACTGTTCAAACCACTCCATTCCTCCCACAAAATCCCATCATGGTAGCATGGTATGCTCCACTAGTGTTACCACAACCTCTGGTTCCTTTACCCAATGAATATCAGTCCAAAATTCCCCATTTCACCGGAAATGAACCCACTACTGCTCAACAGCACGTAGACAAGATGAACAATGCCTTTGATTATATGGAAATAGAAGATGAGACCATTAAGATGAGAATCTTTGCCCAAAGTTTAGGAGGAGAAGCCAAGAAATGGTTTAAGGGTTTAACTCCTAATAGTATAAATAATCTCCCTTCTTTACATCAAACATTCATAAAAGAATGGGAAATTAGAAAGAACCCTCTCCAAATACTTTCAGATTACAACAAACTCAAGAGAAACACTAGGGAAAGTGTTCAAAATTATTGCACTAGATTCAATAGTGTTTATAACACACTACCCCCATATTTGAAACCTCCACAAGGCTTGGCTTTGGCCAAATTCCCTGAAGGATTTGATCCCGAAATGGCCTATCGGCTAAGAGAAAGGGATCCCTTAACTTCAGAAGACACGCAGAAGGGAGGTCTTAGTGTGGAAGCAAATCTGATTGAGAAAAGAGCTAGGATGAGGAACGAAAAGAAAGTAACATATAGAAATGAAGTTGCACCTTCCACATTAGATTCAAAAATGGAAAGGATGATGGAGGAGATGTTGGAGAGGATGAGCATATATGAGGGAGTTCAATATAGAGAAAACCAAACCAAACCTCAAAATAGAAACTGAAATTCAAATATCAGAAGATATCCCAATCAAGATAGGCATAGAGACAATGACCAACAAATTTGGCCTCCCTTTCAACAAAACTATGTAGAACAAGAGGATGAAGGGGAAACTGATAGGCTGGAAGAAAATCATGTGAAATTGATAGGATCTGATGACGGAGATGATATCTTCCTCACTGAGGAAGAACATGGATTTTTCTTATCAGAACAAAATGAACACAATCATGAAGAGTCTGAAGATTATAGGTTGGGGTTCGAAAACACAATTATGGAATTTCATAGACAATATGATCTTAGGGGCAAAAGGAACCCAGAAATTGCTAAAGACAAGAACACTAACACTGCTGTTGGAAAAAACTCAGAAAATTAGCCTAAAAAACCAGAAAATAATGGCAACACCGTGGCCAAGAAAAATGATCTAAACATAGACAAAAACAGCCAAACAAGTGTTGAGAATAGCTTCCCTAGTACTTCTGCTAGTGGCCCTATCAAAACAGTCCCAGTTAACAGTCCTAATAAAACTCAGCCAGCCAAAATTGCTTAAAGAAACATAAGTGAAAAAACAGATGTGAATATGCCAAAAACAACACTTCCTTTTAGCCTCGAAGGTGAAATTGCCAAGATCAAAATTAGCATGCCACTAGCTGAACTGGTAACTCAAGAAGTGTACAAAAATCAAGTTTTGAAAGCTTTGAATATAAACATCGATACTGACACTTTAAACTTGATGGATGACAAACCACAACTATTGTTTGGTCCTAGAATTGAAGGAAAATACCAAGAAGGGGTTGTCCCTCCCTTTTATGTTAGTCTAAACATACATGATAATATCCTACACAATGCCATGCTAGACTCTGGAGCATCACTTAACCTTATGCCCAAAGTAGTAATGGAAAGCCTAGGCTTAGAAATTACTAGACCATATAAAGACTTATACTCTTTTTATTCAAGAAGGGTCAAATGCTTGGGCTTAATCAAATATTTGTGTGTTAACCTGTCACAAATTCCTGCTAAAAGCCTAGTGATGGATATAGTGGTAGCTGACATTCCCCCAAAATATGGCATGCTTTTGTCTATATCATGGGGAGCCAAAGTTTAGGGGAGCCTTCAAATGGATATGTCCTATGCCACCATACCAGTGTTTAGTCAAACCAGAATATTATATAGGGAATCCCTCATGAAATACATGGTGAGCAGCAAAGATAAACCCAACAACACGCCTATTTATTCCACACATTCAGACTTAGATTCCTTTATCTTATTCAATGAAGATGAAATCACCCAACAAGAAATGGAAGATAAGCAAGAAATTAGTGGACTAGAACATTCAAATGTCTTTCACTCAACCACGAAATGCCCCAAATATCAGTAGCCTTGGGCAACAAAAAGAAAAGAGAATGAGATAGAAACACTTTGGAAGATGAGCTTTGATGGCTCTTGTAGCCAGGCCAGTTCAGGGGCTGGTGTATGGATACATAACACAAACAAGGGATACTCCTATAAACTAGATTTCCCATACACAAATAACATTGCAGAATATGAAGCCCTCATCCTCGGCTTGCATTTGCTCAAAGACTTAGAGGTTAAGAGGATATCAGTCCAAGGGGATTCTGAGTTAATCATCAGGAAAATCAAAGGGGAATACTTAGCCAAAAACCCCAGACTCAGATAATATAGAAATGCTACCCTTGATCTCCTTAAAACCTTTGAAACATATGAACTCATTTTCGTACCAAGAGCTCGAAATCATCTAGCTAATGAACTTGCCTTTGCTGCCAACAATTGCCAAATACCACAAATAAATGAAAAATTCAATGTAAAGGTGAAAAACAGACCAGCAGTGCCTGAAAATGAAGATTATTGGCAAGTGTTTGAAAATGATAAACATATAAATGATTTCTTTCAATCAAGGAATGAATTTTCCACAGCAACACCAAGTTCTAGCCATGAAAAGGATTGTTGCAATGAGGAACAAACCCTTGAAACAGAGCCCTCCCTTTCTGTTGATATAAATTAGTTTCAGCACCTTTTTAAAGCAGAGTTACTTGACAACCCAGACCAAAGGGACCTTGAAGTTTTACAATGTAAAGGTGATACTATACCAAAAGGCCTTACACCATTAGAATAGCTATTCAATTTCAACGACATGGCCAAAGAACGACGACATGGCCAAAGAACCTAAAACAAAGCCTATATGGAAACTAACGTTGAGGAACATAAATATAGATGCCTCACTAATCCAAAATTATCAAGTTGTCCAAGACCTCCTGTTGAAACTGCAGTTAAACCGAGAGGGGGGGTGAATCAGTTTAACACATTCCTGATCTTTTATAACTTTTCATTAAACTTATTTACACCTTCATTTCATATCCAATTTAATGTGTGAGTAGTCTTAGAATGTAAGCAGCAAGTGTTAGTATACTATAGCAGTAGACTTAATATGAGAGCAGCAGGTATTAAGCAGATGCTACATATCAGATCAATACATAAATATCATGCACAGAGACACCACATATAAGTGGAAACCCATAAAGGGAGAAAACCACATCTTATTATTGTTGTGATGCAAAGGCAAGCTCCAACTCCCTCTCACCACTATTTTTCTGCAGGCACCAACCTACAGGAGGCTCCTACCTCAATTCTGCAAGCTGCAACTTGCAAGGAAGCACCAACTCCCTTCAGTTTTCTGCAGGCACCAACCTACAGGAGGCTCCAACCTCAGTCAGCTACAACTGACAGCTATCAAGCTGCAACTTGATAGGGAAGCTCCAACTTCCTCAATTTATCAAACTGAATGTTTGCTGATTTACTTCAGATATCAGCTCTGTTCTATAGCTTCTCTTTCTGCTCTTCTTCTCTTAATCTTCTCTGCCTTATTCTTCTATATTCTGCATCCTCTATATTTTCTCTCTCTCCCTCCTAACTTTCTTTTTTTTTGCATATCAAAATGATATTACTTATAGAAATTTCTTGATGACTGTTTGTTTTCCTCTAGGAATTCGAAATGGATGGTCATACCCCTTGGTCTTCTTCCTCCTCATTTCTTTATCCAACTCAATTTAAAATCATAAAAATATGTACAAAATTTCATGCTACAGTGGGATTTTGACTTTTCCTTAGGATACTTGCCTTTGCATCACAAACAATAAAAATTAATTACAACATTTACATTCACATTTTTAATTACATATTTCAATTTTACTCGGCTCCTTTTCTGGATTTTGGCTTTACTGGATTTGTCTTTTCCTGTTGCTGTTAAGAACCTGTTCTGCATACTCTTTGTTCACTGTCATCTGCATATTCCCTGGTTTCTGTGCTTATTCTCCTGTCCAACTCATTCTTGTACATATTCCTGTCAAACCTGTAATCTCTGTGTATCTCTGCATGCTCTCCTCTTCTTTTTCTTTTTCCATAATTGCATTCAAGTTTTATGCCCAATCATTTCCCAATCCGGGCAATCTCACACTTCTCTTTAATTCCACGCTGGCAATTTATATAAACAATTCTAGGTTATTTTAATATCTCAATCATAGAATTGCGATATTAATTCAATACTCCTCTATAGTTATAACCCGACAATCTCTTATGTGTACATATGCGCTAATTCTGCATTTACAACCATTCTACGCAACATAATAATTGACCCTCGGCGTATTAAACCATATTCACAAATTCCATGTTTCACCACTTCACATATACATTCATTATACATAATATATCCACACATATATTGCGCTTTCTTTAATATTGGAACCATTACAACGGAGTCCAAAGATAATTGGAAATCTTTTATTAATTAGAAACCTTAGTCTTCCACCGTATGTTAATAAGCCGTCAAACTTTAATAAACATCATTAATATAGACCAAATTCATTGTATATATCTCCACCACGGGCCCACAGTACAACTGTGAATGCATATACCGTACCTTTGTTAACTCACGCGCCCATCCGACGGCTGTCATTGCATTGCCCGATCCAACGGATATCTCACGGGCAACTTGCGCAAAAGATAACGCGCAATGGCATGTCACATCTGGACTATTGTTCGCGCACCTTGGTTAAACTCCGGGCAAGTCCGACGCACGATCACAGTCCGATGGCCCTCTTCCAGATCAACGGCTCGTGTCAATTTCGCTCGGCATCTCTAGTCGATAGTTAATGCACGATGGCGCAAGTTAAATGGTGGTTTTATTGTTCATCCATGGACACGCGTCGATCAATCAATGGAATCGCTGCGAAACTCCAAAATACCACCTTCCGTATAATAGTGGTGCGATGAAATCCACCGTTCGCTCCAAACCACTGCTACTGTTCATCGGGTCATGGTTCCACTTCCCCGCTCATGGTTCCATTCGTCTTTATTATTTAAAAAATTGCTTACTTTTCAATGTATTATTATGATTCAAAATCGTTGTTGACGCACAGTTCTACCATATATACATCCCTTGTTTTGGTTCTGCCTCCATTCATGATTATGGTTCTTATACATGGGTTAGTGAGATTCGATTTCTTTGACGCAAAGCTCACTACAATGTACAATTTAAAACACAACATCGACCAGAAATCGAGTTCTTCAACTAAATAAAGAGCATTTGAATATAAAGTCCGGAAATTAATTTATATTATGTGTAACGCCCGGCTGTATAAAAGATTCTTGGAATTTATATATATATATACATATTCTTGGAATAACAACGGTTTCTCTACAATAACAGCTGTGGCTCTGTCTCTGCCGCTTCTGTCAATCTGCCTCTGCTTCTACTGCTGTGATAATGGCTCTGTCTCCGTATTTTCTTCCTCTGCCTCTGCCTTTCTCCTTTATATTAATTTCCTCTTTGCTGCCTCTATTGTCTGTCTTTGTCTCCTTGTAACTATTCCTGTCTCTGCATTTGCTACCTCCTTTGCCATCAATGACAATATTTCCAACAGTCTCCCCCTTTGGCATTGATGGCAATACATTTTCTCTGTTTGCATGTTCTTTCTCTTGTTGCTTTCTCTTCCTCCCCCTTTGACATCAATGGAAAAGGGTTGCTTTTTGCATTTCCTCTCTCTGAGTTATGTTTAGGCCCTCTTCTGCTGACTTTGTACCATGCTGCTCCATAGTGATGTATAAGACTTGTTGAGAGAACACTTTGAGGATTATCGAATTTGAATATACACTGTAAATTGATACAGTTCTTTCACTTGTATAGAGCTAAAAGTGAGAATAATGATACTTCATAGAATACATTGTATCATCTTTATCTAGTCAGAGATGTATAATCACTACTCCTCTTTTATGTTTCAGATTCTTAATATAATGTTTCATAGCACAATACTGATCCTTTTTCTCTGTAATTGACCTTTTGATGCTTGAATAATGCAGATAACTTTAGGATAATAACTTGGTGTTCTTTTGCCTTAATCCTTTGATCCTGAGGACCTGATTCATGCTTTCCTTGCTGGTTGTTCTCCCCCTGAAATGATATTTTCGTTTTTGTTCTCCCCCTGAAATTGTGCTTTCTCTTTATATCAGAGAGTAGCATCTGCAGATACTACCCCTAGTTTATCTCTCAAATATTGAAATGGTTCTCTAGCAAGAGGTTTGGTAAATATATCTGATGTCTGTTCTTTTGTTGGTACATATTCCAGCTTTACTATCTTCTAAGCCACTTGTTCTCGGAGGAAATGATACTTGATTGGAATATGTTTAGTTTTTGAGTGAAGTACAGGGTTTTTGGATATACTTATAGCACTTGTATTATCACATTTGATTGAAATAGGTTCATCAATGCTTACCTTCATGTCTTGAAGAGTTTGCTTCATCCACATGACTTGTGTACAACATGCTGTTGCTGCTATATATTCTACTTCAGCTGTAGACAGAGAGATGGATGTTTGTTTCTTTCTTAACCATGCCACCAGACTTTCTCCTAGATAGAAAGCACCTCCACTTGTACTTTTCCTGTCATCAACACAGCTGGCCCAATCTGCATCTGTGTATGCTGTTAAAGTGAAGCTTTTGCCTTTAGGATACCAAAGTCCATACTGTGTTGTTCCTTGTAGATATCTGAGTATTCTTTTTACTGCCAGAAGATGGTTTTGTTTAGGTGTTGCTTAATATCTTGCCACTAGTCCTACCGCTAGCATGATGTCTGGTCTTGATGCTGTCAAATACAGCAAGCTTCCTATCATGGATCTGTAGAGTTTTTTATCTACATTTGCAGTCCCATCATCAGCACACAGCTTGCATCCCGTGATCATGGGTGTTGTCACAGGTTTGCAGGTCCTCCATTTTGAATTTTTTCAGCATTTCTTTTAAGTATTTTTCTTGAGAGATGAAGGTGCATGTGTTCTTTTGTTGAATTTGCAGTCCCAAGTAGAAACTGAGCTCTCCAATCATAGACATTTCAAACTCTGTTTTCATCTCATCAGCAAACCCTTTTGCTAGTTCATCTTTGTTGCTTCCAAACATAATATCATCAACATACACTACAACAATCAGGAGTTCATTTTCATGGGCTTTTATATATAGATTGTTGTCTACTCCACCTCTCTTAAAACCCCGTTTTTGCAAATATTTATCCAGTCTTGAGTACCAAGCACGAGGAGCCTGTTTCAGTCCATATAGGGCCTTCTTCAGTCTGCACACATAGTCTTCTTTGTCTGTCAATGAGAAGCCTTCTAGTTGTTCCATGTAGACTTCTTCTTCTAAGTCTCCATTCAGAAATGCAGATTTTACATCCATTTGATATACTTTGAAGTCTTGGTAACATGCAAATGCCAGGAACATTCTGATAGCTTCCATTCTGGCTACAGGGGCAAATGTTTCTTCATAATCAAGTCCTTCAATTTGTGAGTATCCTTTGCAGACCAGCCTGGCTTTATTCTTGATTACTTGTCCTTGCTCATTCATTTTATTTTTGAATACCCATTTTGAACCAATGATATTCTTCTCAATTGGTCTAGGAACTAGTTCCCAGGTATTGTTCTTCTCAATTTGGTCCAATTCTTCATTCATTTCTTTTACCCAATACTTGTCCTTGATAGCTTCTTCAAACTGCTTTGGCTCTATTTGTGATAACATTGCTAGGTATACTTCTTCTATCTGTTCAGTTAGCTACCTTCTTGTTTGCACTCCTACACTCTTGTCTCCTATGATTTGATCTTCTGGATGGTTCTTTTGAGTGTATCTTGAGGGGGTTTTTGAGTTCAGTTCAACATTTTCTGATGTTTTGCTTGTTTCTTCATCATCTTGGTCCTCTTCTTCATGATTTTCAGGATGGCTGCTGCAATCTATATCTCTTGTCTTGTTTGGAAGTTCTTCATCAAATCTTACATCAATACTTTCTACAATTTTTCGAAGAGTCTTTTTGTAGCATCTGTATCCTTTACTCTTGGATGCATATCCTAAGAGTATTCCTTCATCTGCTCTTGCATCAAACTTCCCCAGATTTTCATCATTATTCTTTATGTAGCACTTGCTTCCAAAGACTCTAAAGTGCTTGATTGATGCAGGTTTACCATGCCATAGCTCATAAGGTGTTTTGTCACTATTAGGTCTTAAATGAGCTTTGTTTAGAATATGTACTGCTGTGTGTACAGCTTTTGCCCAAAAGGTTTGAGCAATGTTACTCTCTTGCATCATAGCTCTGGCCATTTGTTGTACAGACCTGTTTTGTCTCTCTGCTACTCCATTCTGCTGAGGTGTCCCTGCAATGGTAAATTATTGCTTTATTCCATGTTCATTACATAGGTCTGCAAAGTCATAATCTGTGAATTCTCCTCCTCTATCTGATCTGATACATTTTAGCTTGCATTCAGTTTGATTTTCTGCTAATGCTTTGAATGTCTTAAAATTTTCTAGTGCTTCTGATTTGTTCTTGAGAAAAGCAACCCATGTCATTCTGGAAAATCATCTATTATCAGCATGAAGTAGGATTCTCCACTTGGTGTCTTAGTTCTAGCAGGTCCACACAGGTCCATGTGCACAAGTTGGAGTGGTCTTCTTTTTGATAGTTCATCTTTAGATTTAAAGGATATGCGAGTCTGTTTCCCTAATTGAAAAGATTTGCATATGGTATTTTAAGGCCTTTTTATTTTAGGCATATCTCTGACAACTTTCTTCTTACTCAGTCTGATGACATGGTCGAAGCTGAGATGTCCCATTCTCTTATGCCATAACCATGACTCCTCAAGTTTTCTAAGATGGCAGGCTTCATCCTCCTCTTTCACTATGTACACATTACTTTCTGTTCGGACACCTTTGAGCAGAGTCTCTCCGGTTGTGCTTGATCTGACTTCACAATCTTGTGCTCTAAAGAGAATTTCACAGCCTTTGTCACACATCTGGCTGACACTCAGTAAATTTTCTTTCAGCCCATCTACAAATAGTACATCTTGGGCCTTTCCTCTACCATTGTCTATGCTGACTAAGCCTTTTCCCTTGATCTTACCTGATTTATCATTGCCAAAAGTAACATTGCCAGATTTCTTTTCATCAAGTGTTATAAACTTGCTTCTGTCTCCAGTCATGTGTTTAGAGAAGTCGATGTCCAAATACCACTAGCTTTTCAGATCTTGAGCAGTTAGAGCCAGGTCACACTTATTCTCCTTCCTTTTCCACTGGAGGCATCCTTCTGTTTGATATCTTTTGTGAGGTGATGAATTGCATCCTTTCAGAGGACATTTGGAAGGCATATGTCCAACTTGATTTCATATAAAGCATTTGATCATAGTTTTTGCAGAATTGTGAGTATGAACAAAATTTCTTTGATTCATAAACCTCCTTGAAGTATTGAAAATCAATCTTTGTCCATACTTTCTACACTTAATGATTTTATGGCCAAATTCTTTACAATAAAAATAGTAACCATAGAAACAACTTGCATATCTGATGTGAGGTTATCTTCTCCAGTTGTTTATTTGAGACAGACTCTTTACTGTTTGCATCTTTAGCTGGTTTGAATTACCCCTCCTTGCATGACAATATATAGCAATGTGTCCCAGCTTGTGGCAGACATAACAGGTGGCATTCTTCATAAGAGGAAAGAATCTCCTTTGATGGCTTCCAAATTTGATATAATCAGGAGTGTATGATCCTTTCTATGTTGTCTTAATATTTGTTGCAATCTTTGTTATTAGAGGTTTCTTCTGGTCTCTGTCTCTCTCATTACATTTTTCTTCCTTTGTAGGAATTATTTAAGCTGCTTCATCAGCCTTCTTTGCTTTCACAAAAATTATATTTTTGTGTTCCTTTTCTTTGCCTTTACTTGATTCTCCTTCATAGCCTATCCCAGTTTTTATTAGAGGAGATCTTTGAGCATCCAATATTTCATTCAACTTACTAGAGCTTTTCATTTGAGAAGGGCATATAGACACTTTGTGTTGAGCACTTTCTAATTTCTTTCCTAGACATACAATTTCTTCTTCTAGTTTCTCTTGTTCTCGAGTTTTATCCTTGATTTGCTGAAGTAACATATCTACTATCTTCTTGGCTTCTTCAAGCTTTACCTTCAGCTGCATGAGGACTTCTGAATTTTGTTCTTCTTTCACACATTTGAGGAGATTCTCTTTTTGTTTTCTGCATTTTAATTTGAGTCTGTCAATCTCCTCCAGTGCACTTCTTAGCTCCCCCTCAAGGTCGACTTCCCCTTCTTCTTCCTCTTCTAGCAATGGCGCGTCACATCTGGACTATAGTTCGCGCATCTTGGTTAAACTCCGGGCAAGTCCGACGCACGATCACCGTCCGATGGCCCTTCTCCATATCAACGGTGTGTGTCAATTTCGCTCGGCATCCAACGTCAGTTTTTAACGCGCAATGGCGCAGTTTAAACGGTGGTTTTACTATTCATCCAGCGACACGTGTCACCAATCCTATGGAATCGCTGCCCAACCCAGAAATATCGCTTTCTGTATAAGGGTGGTGCAAAAAAAACCACGGTTTCTCTCCAAACCGCCATCACTGTTCATTCAGCTCTTGGTTCCACTTGTCCCTACGCTCCAGGTTCCGGTCCTCCATGATTTCAATTATGTGTATATATAACTTTTCATCGTATTTCAATTATATATATTCTTTGTTACGACTATGGTTTCGCCTCCCTTCATACTGCGCATTTGTCTATGGTTTCGCCTCCAACGCAGAGTTCCACCATTCATAACCCTTGTGGCTATGTTTACAGTGCTCATCCCCACAGAGCCTATTCACGCTTGTTCTTATACATGGGTTAGTGAGATTCGGTTTCGTTGACGCAGAGCTCACTACAATTAAAAACACAACATCGACCAGAAGTTGAGGTCTTCAACTAAACACAGAGCATTTGAATATAAAGTCCGGAAATTAATTTATATTATGTGTAACGCCCAGCTGTATAAAAGATTCTCGGAATTTATATATATATATACATGTTCTTGGAATAACAGTGGCTTCTCTGCAATGACAGTTGTGGCTCTGCCTCTGCCGCTTCTGTCACTCTGCCTCTGCCTCTTTGCTGCCTCCATTGTCTGTCTTTGTCTCCGTGTAACTGTTCTTGTTTCTGCATCTGCTACCTCCTTTTCCATCAATGACAACATTTCCAACAGGGAGGTGCACACATTTAATCATATGGTGAAAGTGTGAACAAATTCGGCAATAAGTACACATGATCTTCTCTTGGTTTGAGAGAAGTTTTTGAGGGAGAGAAGAGACTATGCAGAAATTTTTTTCAAGAGGCTTTAGTTCTTTGCATTGGTTGACTTGGTGATCGTTTAGATCACATAGGCTGCATGTTATCCTAGGCATGCCCGGGGTTATGCTTTGTTGGTGTGTTGTCTTATCTTTCCTGATACACCATTGCGGGAGTGGGGACATTGACCCGGCGATGTACTTTTTATGCCATTCTTGGAGTTCATCCTGTCTCTTCTATATGGTATTAATCATGTCGATGGTGGGACGAATTTGGGAGGCATAGTTACAGTGTCGCTCATAATGATTTCCCTGACATATAAGGCAAAATATCCTTGATATGAAGGTTCCGTCGAGTTCAGTTTGAGGTCTGATGAGGAACTAGCACCGGAAGGCTGCTAAATCAGGGAAATGGATGACTCCATGGTCTGTTTTTTTGCATAATGCACATGTTGGTCGTCCCTGTGGAGATCGGTTGGGGGAACTAGGGGTTTCCTGGTGGGCCAATCTTTAGCTATCAGGAACATGATGGATCCACTCATCACATCCTCTTGGGTCATGGAGCTGCCCATGGACTCGGCATCCATGTCATCTTCTTGGGAAAGGCGGACTATAGCTGAGCGAAGGCTAGCAAGGGCTAGCCGGAATCTAGTGACAATTCTCCAAAAGGTGATTGTCGTTGCATAATGGACATGTGAATTGTGTTGCCTGCAGTCCAACGTAGTAAACCCTTTTGATTGGATACAATCTGTGGATGAGATCCAAGGCTGCACACTCTTAGATGAAGCGACCACGTTCATCGCATAGCGTACAACGTGTAATGGGCATAACTAGGGGTCTTTCTACAACCCTTCGTTCTTCTTACAAGTATAGGATGGTACGAGGTTCATTTCCGGATGCCTAGGTGGAGGGATCCTCTTGATAGGATCGCTCAATTTCATGTAAGGAATCCCTATATCGTGGTATCTCTGGAAAATGGTGGGTATAGTTCCCATAGTTGCTGCAGAGAGCACTTGCGTGATTGGTACGTAGTGCTTTGCCTTTACCTTTGGTGGTAGGTTCCTTTTTACGGGAACGCCGCATTGTGATGTTTGTTTCGGAGCCAAGGAGTGGTTTTAATTCATCCAACTCCAGAAAAATATGGGTAGGATGACCTATTACATCACATATGGTGCAGACTGGTGATTCATGTTGAATGGCGGGGGTCACCATCTTCTTTCCTCTCTTCTCAGTTTTCTTAGCCGTAATCACCGGTTTTGCAATGGGAACATCCTTTGCAGGGGTGGTCTCAACCGTTTCTTGGATGGGTGAGGGCTCCTCAAGACTGAGGGGCTTCAATCCTGTGGCAGTAACATGGGTGGCTCATGTTCCGGAAGGAGGAATGAGGTACTATACTAGGAATTGCCAATGATATGTTGGGTAATGTTAGTGACCTATAAACATAGGATTCATAATTTTGAC
Organism: Pinus albicaulis; assembly: GCA_034641835.2. Classification (NCBI taxonomy): domain Eukaryota; kingdom Viridiplantae; phylum Streptophyta; class Pinopsida; order Pinales; family Pinaceae; genus Pinus; species Pinus albicaulis. The sequence goes on from CM076571.1 coordinate 985,808,623, forward strand.
TTGACTTTTGTTAATCTTGTAAATATGTACATACTTTGCCTTCTGCAAGTTGTATTCCCATATTTTGTAAAAAATAAAAAAATCAAAAAGAGGGTAAAAATTCCTAAAGGAACAATCAAAGGACTTAGAAAAAATAATAGACCCCAAAAGAAAAAGATGAATAAAACATGAAAGTGTGCAAGTCTAAATGCCACTACTTTTACTTTTGTAGTTGATTATGGCAGAGTGTCAATAAATGCCATAATCCATGATGATTTAAACAGTTTAATATTGACTTTTCATGTTTCAATTTCACTGGTTGTAGATAGAGAATAAAGAATTTTCATACAGTTTAATAATGACAATTCAGTAGATAGATAGAGAATAAGTGAATCCAAAAGTTTAATCTAGATTCCTGAATGAAATAAATGTAGAATTAGATAGTTTTATTGCTTTCAGAAATAATAAATGTTGTAAAGGTTGCTAGCTCAAATGCACCTCATCAAAATGGAAGAAAAAATGTTAGCATGCTAAATTGGGTAGGTAGAAGAAGGTGAGAAGCATCATTGTAAATATTATTCACCAAGGCTGCAAATAACTAATTTCCCCTCCCCTTAGTCATTAAGCATTCTAAGCTATCAGTCAGAAAGGCTCAAGGCATTTCCTTGACTTCTGTTGGGACCGGACCCAAGGCTTTATGACTGATCAGTTGAAAGTGTTAAATGTCTATATTAATCCCAAAAATCACATCATTTTCCATTCATGCACTCATTTCCCTAAAAAATCATAAGTAAAAACCTCATGTTTACTTAATGATGCTCTAATCCTCATTTGATTAACTTCCCACATCTCATGAAAGAATAAAACCCTCAAAATGACATTTTATCCTAAGTTTGAATGATGAAGTTATTATAATGCAAATTTTTCTTTAATCTTCACTTTTCTTAGTTATATTAATGTATTTTGAGTATCCATTTTTCCCTTGTCATATTAACTTTAACTTGTTTAATAATTCCCTAGAAAATAACCTTCTCCTATTTTAATATAACTCCCTTTTATTAAATAGCCCCAAAAACCCATTAATATAACTTTAAGCCAAAGTTTATTATTCTCACATGTTTAAATAAAACCCACATTAAACCCCCTTTAGCTAAAAATAACTTTATGTAAATATCCCGCCCCTATGGTTATTAAATCAATTTGGTTTAATTAACTATATATTATAATAAATATACAAAGAAAATCATTAAACATATTTTATATATGTTTAAAACAAAAAAATGTAATTCTCGAAGTTTAATTTAAACCAAACTTCATAACACTTATCCCTATGTTTATATATATCCTCTCACAACTACCCTTAACCCAAGGTTAAAACCATAACCTTATCCATTTTCCCCTATACATAGTCCTTTACCTTAGTTTTACTTTGATTAAACCCTTTATAAACCCCTCCTCGTCCACTTTATTCTATATATAAAGCCTTTTTATACATAAATCTTACTAAAATCCCTCAGCGCCATTGAATTCAATCTTGACCATCCGATCTCCAACATCCCATTGATTCGATGGTTCTCAACGAATGCAATAATCATATCCCCGGCTTCCTTCCCTGTCGCGTTGAAACCCATCCGTCCGATCATCGTCCCATTTAAAATCCAACAATTCTCATCAAGCACAATAACCTTATTTCATTCCCATCCTTCCCCTGCCTCAATGAATAATATTCGTTCGATCTTTGATATTCATTCAATCTAACGATTTGAAATGAACCCGATAAGTCTTTCCCCCCGTCCCTACCATCCCTATCGCGCTGAACTACAACCATAGATCTCCATTTACCAGATCTACGGCTCACATTCAAAACCTCGGCCCCACAACATTTAACCCGCAACTTTCAACCAAATCCTACCCGTTCGCATCTCGGAGTCAGATCCGACGGTGCAAATCTAATATTGCGCAAGTAAAGTAATCGACCCAAGTTTTCAAAAAATCACACGATAAAAGTTGTTTCTTGATACCACCCGCTGTCGATGTGTGAACATTTCATTCGATCACGTGCCAAAAGGTAAATACAGCTTACCACTTCAAACTTACGCGAAAATCACCCATTCCAAAATAAAACCACTCCTGCCATTAATATCCTTCCTGCAATAAATGTAATTGAATTTTGATAAGACTTAACGTTTTTCCTTATGTTTTTCACTTATTTCATATCATTTCGCACATTAACCATAGAAACCACTGTGAACCCTTTGCAGAGCCTCCTGACACCATTTTCGAGCCTTTTCTGAACCTGTAAATAATTTTCACTTTGAAATTTACTCCCATAGAATTTCCACGACCTCTGCCAAGCCAAATTGTAACTAAATTGAAGACTATTGCAGACCAGCAACCCCTTGCGACCGTAATCATACCTTTCACAAGTATTTTTCGTCATTCCAACCTGTAAAATCATCAAATTCAAAGGAAAAATAAACCAATTGAAGTGCCATTTACTGAAAATAGCCCAAATTATCCATCTAGGAAGTCTCTAAACCTTCAAAATATAGGGGAAACCCTGTCAAATTTTTCATAGAATCCACTGTTTCAGTTTCAGAGATTTTTAAACCATTTTAAAGCAATTTTCAAGAGTTAAATTGATCTGAGAGCCTTCAAAACTCCATTTCTAGCCTTCTTCATTCAGTAAACTTGTTCTACCTCCATAAAACCCTACTCAGAGTTTGAATTTTTCCAGAAAAACCTTTCAATTACCTCTTGTTTCTCAAGAGAACTTAGAAAACTATATAATCTTGCTCTGTTCACTTAAAATGACCAAGAAACAATTCACTCCCAACTCTAGAGGTCCAAAATCTCAGATAAATACCTCTGGCAAGTTGCCACAGCCTGAACCTTCCAAAATTAATAAGCCTACTCCTGCTCTTACTGCTAAAACTACTGAAGTAGCCAGACCTGTTCAACCTCCCATAACTTCTCAAGAAAGTAGCTCATTGATTGATGTTGATTATAGAATCTTTGATTCTTCAGTTGAATTCAACCTACTAGAAGTCCACAATTGGTGTTTCGGAAAGTCTGTAGAAAAGGTCAAAGATGATGTACCCATTTGGGATTCCAATTTTCCAAAATATGTTGTTCCTCTTACTCATCAAGCCCCTGATTTTTTCAGACTATGTCAGTTGTATTACCTCCCATATCAGAGGTGTATTGTTAATAAAGATAGGGAAGTCATGTTCTATATCAATGTTGAGTCCATTAATTCCATGCTGCAAATGAACAATGACCCTAATTCAGTTTCATTGTCAATAGAGGATTTGACCCAGCTTTACTTGGATTTAGATTTTCCTACCAGGTTCAATATCTTTCAAACCTTTTGGCCAAACCATGTTGATGTCCCTAAAGTAAATCCACCCTATGATACATTTGATTTCCCTAAAAATACAAGGCAGATTGTCTCCATGCTCTCATACATACTGGGATATGACAATGATGAATTTATTGATGCTTCTATCTTGGGTTTTCTATCCACATTGACTCCTGGCCAGCCTCCATCCATAATATTCAATTTTTCTAAGCTTGTTGCTGATAACATGCACTACCAATTGACAAAATTACCAAAGGAGGGGGTATTTAGATATACATCATATCTACTACATCTTTTCTTGTATTATCAAGCAAAAAAATTCCCTATTGAGTTGCAGAAATTAGATGTAGAAGGGAAACTTCTATCAGTAATGTTTTGGACATATATTTTAAGGAAAGACAGCAGTCAGTATAACTACACAGATTTCAATGACTTGTTCATAATACTAGCTATGAACTTGTTGAATAAGGCAGAAACTACCAGAATAAATGAAGAGACCAAAAGGATTTTACAGTTTTCTGAGAACTATAAAACAAGGGATTGGTATTTATACAGGAATCACACAAAAATTATAGTGTATGGTGCACTCTTGGCTCCATACAAACTACCAAGGTTTGTAACTACAAGAATTTTTGCCTTAGAATATTTAAGGCAAATCTTAAATGCTGATGCAGTAAATTTCATGGCTTCCAGGAAGAAGACCCAATTCAAACTCAAGAATCAGATTGGACCATTTATAGTTAACAACATGGAAGCTATGAAAGAGATAAATATCAAATTAAAAGAGCACAAGTTCCAAGAAAGCTTCATGTGGAAATATGACCCTCGGGGTGTTTTGAGCACTATTAGAGTAAAATGTAAGTTGACTCCCTTCTTACATGATTCCAAACCACAGATTGAGAAATTTGCCAATCAAATTGAATGGGAGCCAAATACTTTGATTGATGATGATGCACAAGGAATGCAGAATGTTAATACACAGGGAACACAGGTGAATAATGCACAGGTAACTACAATTGATAAAGAAGCAAAGGTATCTCACAAAATAAGTGGAGAAGAGGTCAATTATATTGCAAAAACCATCACAGGCAAGAAATTTAGAACCTCCTATAGAAAGAGAACCAAATTGACTACTGAAGAGAAGGATAAAGAAATGGAAATTGATGATAATAATGGTCAGGAAACTGATGATGAGGCAACATTGATAGTAACTGAAACACTCAGAGAACTTCAAAAGAGCCGAATTGAAACACAGGATAAAGATACAGTGATGGTTGAAAAACAAACTGATGTAGAATTTCCTTCTTCCTCAAAGGCAACTGATAACAAAGAATCAAACATTCAAATAAAATTCAGGAAAATCAAGGAGAAGAATGAAGAAATAAAAAATAAAGTCTATTCCAAATTTCTCAAAGAAAAACCAGGAAATAAGGATTGACTTCTCACTGCATTTGACTATTCTTCCAACAAAATGATAATGTCATTTTTGAAGCCTACAGTGGTTGATCCTAAGACAGTGGCATATTATTCAAAGACAGATTTGGAGGTAGATGTAGATTTTATTCATGAATTAGACCAAATAGACTTCCATAGAAGCACTACAGAGATGTTATATTCAAAAATAGTCAAAAAAACAATGAGTGATAGTATGCTACAAAATACTGTGACAAATATGCAAACACAAATGAAACTGGACAAAGCATATCTGCATGCCAAAGAGTTGAGAATCAAAGCTTTAGAGGATTTGGTAATTGAAGCCAGAGAAGATCTAGTTAATGTTGAAATTGCAAAGGCTTTGATAAAACAGAAAAATGAAGATATTGCTGCCCTAAGAAGGCAACTCAAATTACCTCAGAGTGAACATCCCCAGGCAAAAGAAGTTCTTCAGGAAAAGACAGAAAAGGAGGAAACTATGCAACTTGTTTTGAAAATGATAGCTCAGATTAAAGATATGGAAAATCAAATAGAATGTTTAATGCAAGAAAATGAAAGTTTGAAGAAATCTCAGGAAATTTCCATTCCCACAGTTATTCCAACTGTAAGTACAATTGTTCCCTCAACATTGGCAGAAAATTTGGCACCAAAAGGAGTGTTGGCAACTGTAGTGTCAATTACTTCTAAATACATCTCTGTCACTTCTTCATCAACATCACAGGTAAATCCAACAAGAGAAACAACTACCATAGTCAAGGCTATGGAAGACATGTCCATAAAAGATAAATAAATAATCAACTTAAAAGGAACTATCAAAAATCTTGAAAAATCTAACAGAGATGCCTTAATTACATCAGAGGGACATGAGAAAAGAGCCAACAAATTACAGGAACAAGTTAAAATTCTTCAACAACAGGTTAATCTTACTGAGCAAGTATCTTATATCAAAAATTATCTTTCGAACAACATCATCCAGGGCATACATTTACAATGGCCCTCAATTCAAATTATTTATGATCAAAAAGAGTTACTTAAAGCAGCACGTATAGAAATACAGAAGACAAAAGAAGAACTAGCTGAAAAACCTGCTCAAGCCATGAAGCTTATCACATTTCTAAATAGCAAACACAGCGAAGAGCTTGAGGAACTAAAAATTTAGGATAAAACTGAAAGTATATTACAAATTAAGAAAGTCCTGAATAAAAGAAATATGATGAATAATTTGGAGGATAGGTGCAAGGATATGAACTTGGCCATCACAAGATTTTGGGCCAAATACACAGTACTAACACAAGTAGGCCTACCAGATATTCATGCATTGAATGAAAATTCGATGCCACAAAAAGACTATGATAACAAAACCAGGGCTTATGCCAAAGAGCAGGTCAATAAACCTTTACCAAAAGGGTCTTCTACTGGTAAAGTCATTTTAGAATATTTTGAAAACTTGTTCTTTTTGCAAAATGAGATCAAACATATTTTCATGGTTAAGCCCAATTTTGCTAAGTATACAGAGGCGGATGAAAGTTACAGGAAGCTAAAGAGTATGAGAATTCCCAATGCAGAGCAATGACAGGAATTCACTGATTTATTATGAAAATTTGCAGTCAAAGTATATCAAGGTGAAAAATCAATGGTTAAAGAGTATCAGTGGTCAAAGTGTATCAGTAAAAATAAGAGTTATTGCTGGTTATTTTTAATTTACAGCAATAAATAGTGAAGAAACAAGAGTAAAAGAGTATCAGAGCAGAACGTGAAAGAGGAGGAGTACACTACAAGTCATCTTCCACAATATATTGTCCCAAGTGCCAGGAATACTTCCAGCAAGACAAATAATCTGTTTTATTAGATAAACTGTTCTATTTTTCTTGTAAAAGAGGACATCTTGCCCATCTTTTTTGCAGCTGTCCCTCTTCTTATGTAATAATTCCTATTTTTTCTTGAGATATTCTCTCAAACTTTTGAGATATTTTGTAAGCAATTTATTTGTATAAACACTTCATCTTTCGAAGTGTTTGGGTGGAATAAAATTATCAAGACTAATATATAATTTTTTGTTGAAACATTGGGATTTTATGTGAGTTAAGTTGAAGTAGCAGGCTGGAAACTGAAGCAAATAGACATCATAACTAATGATCCTCGTGCTGATCAGATGAGTATTGTATCTTCTAGTTTTCATTGTTTATTTCTTTAATTCTCATTCATACATATTGTGTTATTTTCATCTTAAATGAATAACTAGGAAAGGTATTACAGAATCAGTGTAAAAAGCTCTCTGTTTTTACTAGTTTTCATGTTTATGTTTTCTGCTGATTTCCAAACTTTAGAATTCTTAATTGCTCTTTAGTCTCGTTTGACCTCAATTTCCCTTTTCCTTTTATGTGATCTAAGGATTCTTCATTTCTCTTAGTCCAGATCATACCACTTCATCAAAATAGCATTTTTAAACCCTCTGAAGATCATCTATCTTGCCCTTAGAATATTTGTTCTTTTGACCTTAGTTTTCTAGTCTTGTTTGCTATAAATTTGACTCCATTGCCCAATGGTTAGGTAGATCTTTCTATGGTTTCCCTTTTAGTCCATTATTCCCACCAACATTCAAAAAATCAAACCAAATTGTCCATTTATAGCTAGCCTAAAATCCACTACAAAACAAAGCTAAATTTTGAGGAGAGATCCCTCTCCAGAATTTGGGAAGGCTAGATCCTGAATTTCAAAAGAGGTTCTTGGTTACCCCTGGTTTTCTTTAACTATAAACCAAAATCCCACGACCTAAGAATTACTAGGGTGATAACATACTGGCGACCATACTGAGGACACTAACTACTCTCCAGTTTTAAGTTTAATCTTGGAGGAATATTTTTAAACATATCTTTTCTACTTTAAGATTAAGTTTAAAGGTTGTGGGTATTTATAAAATAATCATTCTGGCTCCAAAGAAAGTCTATTATACTAGATCCAACCCTGATCCCAAGCCTACAGATATAGTAGACAATCCAGACCAGATAGGAAAAAAGAAAAAACAAACTGTTAGTTCAGAAACTGAAGTACCCCTGAAAAGAGCTGATTATTTACCCAAAGAATTAGTAAGCATATCAAATATTGAATTTTATTTGAAGTTTGAAAAATATTTATTTAGAACCAAGTTAGAAACTAATTTAGAGTAAACTGTTTTAGTTCTTGTTTTTACTTCTTTTGTGAATGAGAAACAGAAAGTTATTTCAGCACCTATTAAATCAGACAAAACTGAAAGTCAAAGTCCAGTAAAGAGGGTAAATGTCACAAAAGTTAAAGACATTGATGAAGCTATAAAGTTAGCCAATTTTTTATCTCAATTTAAACCTCCAATTTCTCAATTATACACCACCATCTTCCCAGCAGCAGATTCTACTCTGTATGCTGCCACCTCATTTATAGATTCCACTATCAGTTCACCCCCGAAGCCTGTTAGTCCTTAGTTGCCTTTGCAACCTAGGATCATATATTCATCATATCCTCAATCCACCACTAGTTCATCCACAGAACCATTCATCCCTGAGCTGCCCTTGCAGCCTAAAGTAGTATTTCCATCATTCACTAAATCAATTACAACCACCACCATAAGCTCTAGCCATAATACTTCTTTTTCATCTCCTTTTCCAAGCTCTTCCAGTACATCCATTGTTGTAACCAGCACTATCCCTTCCACTACTATTGTACCTCCCAGTTTAGCAAAAATCCAAGCCATGGAAGCCAGATATGCTCCCTTGGTCTTACCTCAAAATATCCATGACATGCCCCAAAATTACCAAAAGGATATCCCATTGTTTGATAATTTTTCACAAATTACTACACAACAACATATCACTAGAATGAATTATTTTTGGGAAATTTATGAAATAGATGAGTCTGATGTTAGAATGAGGTTATTTTCACAAAGCTTAACTGGAGAAGTAAAAACATGGTTTAGAAGTTTAGGTGTCGGTAGTATAGCAGACTTAATTGCATTCCATAGAGCCTTCCTAAATAAATGGGAAAAGAATAAGAATCCCATGCAAATATTATCCGAGTTTGATGATGTTAAGAGAGCCCCCAATGATTCTGTCCAAGATTTTTGCACTAGATACAACCGTTTTTACAATTCTATTCCTGCAGATCTTAAACCCACTCCATATTCCATGCTACTCAAATTCCCTGATTGTTTTGATGTAGACATGGCCTACCAACTTAGAGAAAGAGATGCAGAGACCCTAGAACAAATGCAACTAAACGCTATAGTGTAGAAATCAATATCCTTTCCAAGAAATCCAGAATGAGAAACGAGAGGAGGGTTACTATCAAAGAAGAAGCTTCAAACTTAGATGGTAAATTTTATTTTATTAACAAAACATTAGAAAAATTAGTTGAGAGACTAGACCACATTGAAAGTAAACCACAATGGGAGAATCAATCCCAAATCAGGAATCCCAACTACAGGAAAAACAACAATCCTGGGAAAGGTAAAGAACCCTCCCCAGATCAGAACATAAGACCCCCATTCCAAGAAAACTTTGCAGAAAGTTCACAAAACAATGTTGAGGATGAGGAAGAAATCAACATAGTTATGGGGATAGATGAAAACAATACGATTTTCCTCACTCAGGAGGACCATGAACTCTTTGAGCTACAACAGTTCAAAGTAGAATCTGGTGAATCCTTCAACTATAAGCAAGGTTATAACTTCGCAATCAATGAAATTCACAGCCAATATAACCTTAGGAGCAAGAAAAACAATGAGCCTACTACCAAAAACAATGCTCCAACCCAAAAAATCCAAAACAAAAAGAATATTGAGGCTCCCAAAACGAAATTTTTGCAGATTCTTCCCAAAGAAAATAAACAAAATTCGAACCCACCTAGTTCTAAAAAACAGCATAGTCCAAAGATTGTAAATATTACTGATGAGGTGGCTCAATCCTCCAAAGATGCCCAAAAGGCTAATACCACAAAGACCACCGATTCAGCAATAGTCAATCATCCAAAAAAGAATCCAGCTGATTCAAAATCATCAAATCCTAAATCTTCTGCTGAGAATCCCAAATCTGATAAAGCATATGCTAACACTCAAACTGTTCCTGAAAAAACAATTAAATATAGCAGAAACCAAGAAACTCAAACAAAAGACAAAAGAAAACCTCAAGCCAAAGGTAAAATTGTTGAAACACAAGAAAAATCATCCCAAACAACAGTTCCAAAAGATGAAATAATTCAAGCCATCAAATCTCAGTCAACATTTAATATGCAATCTGAAATATCCAAGTTAAAGATATTTGTTCCCTTAGTTGAATTGGCTAAAAATGACTTGTATAGATCTATTATTACTGAAACATTGAATGTAAATGAAAATGAGGATACAATTAATATGAGTGAGGATAGACCTGAATTAATCTTTGGTCCAAATGTAGATGGTAAGCTTCAGATGGGTCAGTACCTCCATTTTATTTAAGTCTTACAACACATGATTAGATATTACACAATTCTATGCTAGATACTGGAGCTTCCCATAACCTAATGCCCAGAGCAATAATGGAAGCCCTGAATCTAGACATAACTTGGTCATATAAAGATCTGTTTTCATTTGATTCATCTAAAGTCCAATGCATAGGATTGATTAAAGATCTGTGTAAATTTAGTCCAATATCCTGGTAAAAGCATGATCATGGATGTTGTGGTAGCTGATATCCCGCCAAAGTATGGCATGTTTCTTTCTCGCTCATGGGGAGAAAAGTTGCAGGGATATCTACAAATTGACATGAGTTATGCCACTATCTCGGTATTTGGACAGCCCAAAAATCTTTACAGAGAAACCTTAATGAAGTTTATGATCAATAGTGCTGACAGACCTACCAATTACCCAATCTATTCAACTCCTACTAATCTTGATTCCTTTATTCTCTGTAATTTTGATCATAATAATAGCCAAACTGAACTCACTGATAAGAAGCTTAAAATAATGGATGATTACATTGGTCACGACGCTTTATGGCATTTGGATATTGATGGATCAGTGAATAAATCAGGAGCTGGAGCTGGTGTATGGATTACCAACATTGAAACAAGCCATTCCTAAGGACATGCCTTTAGATTGAATTTCAAATGTACCAATAACATGGTTGAATATGAGGCTTTAATATTAGGTCTTCAAATCATTAGAAAATTGGGAGGGCAACGAATATTAGTCATGGGAGATTCAGAGTTAGTTAACAAGAAAATAAACGTAGAATACTCTTTTCACAATCCCAGGCTGGCTAGATACAGGGACACAGCACATGATTTGGTTGATGATTTGTTAGAAAGCAAGTTTGCTATCATCCCTAGAAAACAGAACATGCAAGCTCATTGTTTAGCAACCTTTGCTAGAACTTGCAAATTCCCATTTTCACCATTACAAAAATACACTGCTAAAATCAAACACAAACCTATTGTCCCAGATAATGTAAAATACTGGAAAATTTTCTCAAAAGATGAACAAATCTAACACTTTTTGAACAATGAACGAGAGTTTCAAAATTTCCAAATTGATAATGATTGTAATACAGATTCACCTTGTAACATAGATTCAATTTTTTGTCAAATAGATGATTTAGATGATTTAAATGTACATAATTTTGATAAACCTACTATATTTACTCAGAGTGAAATAGATGAATTGGAAAAAGTAGATATAGAGGAAATGATGGAAGATGAACTAGATTTGATTGATTTAAAACATAACATTTTACCCAGAGGTTTAACTCCCCTAGAAGATTTGTTTGATTCCAATGATGTGCCCAAAAGGCCAAAAATGGAACTAGTCAGGTCTGATATTGAAGAGTATAACTTAGGGACAAATGAAAAACCAAAAATGATCAAACTATCAAAATCCTTGTCATCAAAAGAAAAGGTTAAATACATAAAACTTTTGAAATAATATCAGGATGTTTTTGCATGGGGTTACGAAGATTTGAAAACTTACAACAAAGACATAATTCAAAATAAGATTCCTTTGAAAGAAAATCAAAAACCTTTTCAACAAAAACTAAGAAGGATTAATCCAATATCGTTACCTTTAATCAAGAAAGAAGTTAAAACAATGTTTGATGCACAAATAATTACACAAGTCAGGTATTTTGACTGGGTATCTAATTTAGTGCCCACCAGAAAGAAAACATGAGAAATTTGACTATGTATAGACTTTAGAAATCTCAATAAAGCTTCCTTGAAAGACAATTACCCCTTGCCTAAAATGGATCATATTTTACAGAGGGTGGAATGTTCTTCAAGAATTTCTTTATTAGATGGTTTCTCTGGTTATAATCAAATTCTAGTTCATAAAGATGATCAGACTAAAACTTCATTTACTACTCCTTGGGGCACTTTCATGTACATGAAAATGCCTTTTGGATTAAAAAATTTCGGAGCTACTTTTCAGAGGGCAATGGATATTGCCTTTGCTAAGGAGATCCATGAATTTTTAGTTATCTATCTTGATGATATTACTATCTTTTCAAAAACAAATGATGAACGCTTAGATCACCTGAGACAAGTCTTTATCAAATGTAGAAAATATGGTATATCCCTTAATCCTAAAAAGACTCTTTTCAAACTAGAAGAAGGAAAATTGTTAGGTCACATAATCTCCAAAGAAGGCATTAGAATAGATCCTGCAAGTATTGAAGCTATTTTGAACATTCAACCACCAAGAAACATAAAGGAACTTCAAACATTCTTGGGTAAAATCAATTTTCTAAGAAGATTTATCTCTAATCTGACTGAAATCATAAAATATCTCAACAATATTATTAAAAAGGACTCTGCAATAAAATGGACAATAAAGGCCAAACAATCTTTCGAATCCATAACATAGGCCTTGACAAAAGCACCAGTCCTCATCAGCCCAGATTATACAAAAGATTTCATAATATTTTCCTTTGCATCTGAACACACCATAACTACAATTCTTCTGCAGAAAAACAATCAAGGTTTTGAACAACCAATTGCATTCTTTAGTAAAGCCCTCAGAAATTCACCTATGAAGTACAATATAATGGAAAAACAGGCTTTATCCCTGGTTAAAGCCATCAAGGATTTCAGAGTTTACATACTTCATTCACACATCATTGCATATGTCCCTAATGCAGTAATTAAAGACATTCTGACACAAGATGGACCTGATAGTAGGAGAGGAAAGTGGATAGCCACTATCCTTGAATACAATCTGGAAATCAAACCAACAAATCTCATTAAAGGATAGGGTTTAGCCAGAGTAATGGCTGAATCCAATTGCAATGCTTTAGACATTAATTTCATTGCACAAATAGATGACCAGGAGGAGATGGCGACTCCATTCATCAGTGAGGCCTATCTAGACTCACCATGGTACTCTGATATTATCTTTGTACTGACACATTTACAAGCTCCTCCTGGGCTAACTAAAACCAAAGCAAGATTCATCAAACAGAAAGAAATGAGGTTTTGTATCTTAAAAAATGCACTTTACTGGAAAGAAAATAGTGGGATTTTACTAAATTGTTTATTAAAATCTGAGGCTGACAAAATTCTTGACGAATTTCATGTAGGTGATTGTGGAGGCCACCTATACTGGAAGAGTACAGCAGAAAAAATACTGAGAGATGGTTTTTACTGGCCAACTTTATTCTCTAATGTTAAAAAATTTGTCACCTCCTGCCACAAATGCCAACTTTTTGAAGGGAAAAAGAAACTATTGCCTTTACCTCTTAAGCCTATCAACTGAAAAACCATTTCAACTATGGGGGTTAGATTTCATTGGTGAAATCCATCCTCCATCTTCAGGCCAACATAAATGGATATTAATTGCTACAGATTACTTTACCAAGTGGATAGAAGCCATTCCTACTAGATAAGCCATTGATTCAGTTATAATATCATTTATAGAAAGTAATATTTTATCAAGATTTGGATGCCCACATAAGATTATTACTGACAATGCAGTAGCATTCGAATCCAAGAAAATAATTTCTTTCTGTCATAAATACCACATTACCTTAGGTAATTCCACAGCATATTATCCCCAAGGTAATGGTTTAGCCGAATAATCAAACAAAAGTCTAATCAATATCATCAAAAATTTACTCCAAGAAAAGAAAAAGACCTGGAACAAAAAGCTAGTCTATGCCTTATGGGCTGATAGACTTACCACAAAAAATTCTATTGGAACTTCACCTTATCAAATTGTTTATGGAACATATGCAGTTTTCCCTTCTTCTTTGGATGTTCCAGTCATGAAGATTATCCAGGAATCACAGGTGGAAACAAATGATATTCAATGAAGAATCAATGAAACCATACATCTCCAACAAACTAGGGAAGAAGTTTATGAAAAATCACTAGTTTTACATGACAAAATCAAAAAGATTTTTGATAAAAGAGTTAAATAAGATGATTTTTTCATAGGAGATCAAGTTTTGAGATGGGATTCACGAAGAGAGGATAAAGGCAAACATGGAAAGTTTGACTTTCTATGGCAAGGACCCTATGTGATATATGGTTACAGAGGTAATAATCCATTTTTCATCAGGAATTTGGATGGAATTGAACTTCAAGAAGGACCAGTGAATGGTAGGATGTTGAAAAACTACTATTCTTCAGAGTCACTCAATAGTTAGATTGATTTACTTTATCATTGTAAATATTTATTGCAAGTGTGTATATTGGATTGGAGATTTTATCTACAAATTTGAAGCCCGAAGAGAAGGCCCTAAGATTTTCAGTATAAAATGTCATAAGTATGAATTGTTGTAGAAAACAGAAGACAATTACAGGATCACCAAAGTTAAAGATGAAGGCTATTGATCTCAGAGTTCTTGACATTCCACCAGGAAATGCCATCCCCATGTGAAGTCGATGTTAGTGACCTATAAATATAGGATTCATAATTTTGACTTGACTGTTGGTAATCTTGTAAATATGTACATACTTTTCCTTCTACAAGTTGTATTCCCATATTTTGTAAAAAATAAAAAAATCAAAAAGAGGGTAAAAAGTCCTAAAAGAACAATCAAAGGACTTAGAAAAAATAATAGACCCCAAAAGAAAAAGATGAATAAAACATGAAAGTATGCAAGTATAAATGTCATTACTTTTACTTTTGCAGTTGATTATGGCAAAGTGTCAATAAATGACATAATCCATGATGAGTTAAACAGTTGAATCTTGACTTGTCATGTTTCAATTTCACTGGTTGTAGATAGAGAATAAAGAATTGTCATACAGTTTAATCATGACAATTCAGTAGATAGATAGAGAATAAGTGAATCCAAAAGTTTAATCTAGATTCCTGAATGAAATAAATGTAGAATTAGATAGTTTCTTTGGCTGCAGTATACCTATAATATTTTGTTGCCACAAAGGTGGCTAAGATCTTTTGAGCCTTCAAAGAACAAATTTCATCACTAAAAATTGTTGGCTTTTGAAGACTCCTTGAAGGCCTCATGCCTTTGTCCAAAATCCTCATTACTGTCCCATTTATACTCAAAGTGCTAAAATTCCATGAAAAGCTGTACATAAGCGTCCCTTTCACTTTATACACTTTCGAAATTAACCTTCTTTCCTTTCCCTTTTTTCCCATATTTTTCCTCTATTATTCATCTTTTCCTTTTTTTTTTCCCTTCATAAATCACCCTTTCCATGGTTAAAAACTCACTTTTTAACCCTTTCGGCACCATTTGTTTCCATTAAAAAACCGTGAAAAAACATAAAAATACAAGTCTTTTTATAGACTTAAGCCCCTTGGGCTAAGGTCTAAACCACTTCCCCAATACGCCCTCATCATAAAAACCAAGCGCCAAAACCCATAAAGCGCTAATCGGAATCGGAAAGATTTAAGGGGGCATGTTTGTTAAACAATTCAAATTATCGATTGCGATCGGGCCCAAAATTTCGATCGCGATCAGGCCCAAAGTCTCGATTCCGATCAAGCCCGCAATTTCGATTGCGATCCGTCGATCGGCCAACCCCCAATTGCACAAATCGCATCGGTAATCCTCTGCAGTTCCCTCCGATTGTGTTTTATTCAAACCTCCGATCGAGATCTTTCGATTGAATCTGGACCGTCCACATGTCCAGATCGGACGGCCCAGATTTACCACACCTCATTTTTCCCCCCCGCTCCTCTTTTTGCCCCTTTGCGCAGATCTCCACCATTGGTTGTCTTCATCCAACGGCTACGCTCCTCCACCGAGATCTGAAGCAGTTTAAACCCAAAAAACGCAGGATTTCTTAATTGTTTTGTGTTTTGTTGCAGGAAATTTCAATGGTTTTCTGTGTATTATAAAGAAACGTCGGAGGTGGGAATGACGATTGTTGCGCCCATGATCTACCAAAGGAAACCATCCGCGGGCCCTATTCAATGGTTTATTAATGTTTCATGAGCATTTATAGCACGTAAAATGGGCTGCGCGGCCCTGCACATCGACAAGGCACTGTTTTAATTCAAAACAGTTAAAGAGTATCAGTTTTGAAGACATAGCACAGAAGAATGGAGGATTGAAGACAGATTTGGAAATTACGGCTAAGAATGCTTATCTAGAGCCTAATTCCCAGATTAAGCACGGTCAATAGAAAATCATAAGTGTTTCGCTGACAAAAAAGGCTTCCACCGCTTCAAATGAGGCGAATTGATTCCTCAGCTACCATAAAATCCACCTGTTGCCTCGAACCCTTCAAACAGAGGCCGAAGTTATTGCTTAAAGAAATATCTACCTTCAGCACAGCCAGGGAGTTAATTCCGCCACAGGAAACTGATGCAACAAATACCTGCGGAGTTATTTCACACAGCATATGAGCCTCAAAGTCAAATAAAGCTCCCACCGAGCTTTGATATTAATTGTAAAACATTAATACAGTGATCCACCTGTACACTTCTCCATCGAACCCCTCAAGAGACCGAGAAGTCATTTAATCTGTATTAATGGTTCACGAGATATTTTTGTTAGTTCTCACCTCCTCATCTTCCTATAAGTACTTCTGCATAAGATGAGAAGGTGGGTTGATGTTTGATCACAAGTTGTAATATTGAAACTCTTTGAAATAAATATACAAGTCTGTTGAAGTTGAAAATAATTTGGAGTCTTGGATGTCTTGATGATGCCGTTGCATGTCTGTTCCTGAGAAGGCTCTATCATTGGATCCATGAGCTTGGCTGTTGGTGAAGTGCTCTGAACTGTTAAATGTTTTTTTCCTTGTTTTCATTATGTTCCATAATTTCTTACTACAGTAGGCTGAAAGTTTTAGGCTAAGAAATGACTCCTGGAAGCACCTTAGACCTGTTCACCCTTCACTATTTTATGTTTTCTTCTGCTGAAGTATTTTAGAGGCTTTAAAACTTCTCTTTAGTCTTCATGCTCGTTTATTTCCTTGATAGCTCAAATAGTTGTTTTCAGCATGTTATGGTTCTCCCTGCTTGTCTGTCATCACTTGAAAGCCGTTATTGAAATCTCCTTTCGAAGTACCATTGTCTTAAGTTAACCAAAGAGGTCAGTTTTGATCTTACCCTTTGCTCCTGCTTAAACAGTTGTTTTGAAGGTCTTTATAGTTGCAAACACAGATGTTATTTAGGTGTTCCCTCTTCTATGAATGCAACTATCAGTGAATCTTTTATGTTTTCTAAAATCCTTTAAAATAAGATCTTTGAGGAAATAGGGTGTTCCCCAAATCTTAGATTTCATTTTAGAAGTTGTCTTGAAATCATTATTTGCTTAAAGAATGTTTGTAGAATTTATGGTTAGCCCTGTCTATCAAATATCTCTTTATTGATAAGTCATGTTTCTCAAGTTCCCTTTGTTGAGAATTGAATTTCTCTTTCCAAATCATTAATGTCCATCTCATTCCAAAACAAAGGATCCTGTGGCCAAGCTAGATTTTCCCTTTGATATCCCATATCCCTTGAAGAGTTTGTCATGACCTTATTTTGACTCCATTGCCCAATGAACCAGATATTTCCTCTTTCTGTCTATCTTTCCTAGACCTTTCATATTCTGCTGTATCAACTCAACCCAACCAAACAAACATTTGCACGTAATAACTAGTCTAAAAATCCATAACCAAAGCAAACAAGATAAACCTTTGCAAACAAATATTTGAGAGATCCCTCTTTGAGAACAGGAGGACTAGATCCTGGAACTCTAAAGATTGGTTCTGATGTTGCCTTGTCTTTTGATTTGCCAAACTGTCAAAACACGGGGAACCAACATAATGGCGATCACGGTGGGACATGCTGAGAATTAGAGGTTTACAAAACCTTTCCTTCAACTTTAGGTCCAGTATAACATAAGTAAATTTCTTCAAGCACTGCCTAACATAATGGCAATCATGATAGGACTCTTTTGAATCAGTGACAAACTAAGTAACCCTTAGGATTCCTTTAAATCCTTATCAAACCTTGAAGGAACCAGTTACCAAGCCATAAGAGCAACTCTGTTTGTTTGAACACCTTAGCTAAGTGCAAAATCAGACTTAGAACACTCTCTTAACCTATAAAAACAAAATAAACTCATAAAAACCCAAAATATTTCAAGTTTGGCTTCATAATAAACATGGTGGTGGACCATAAAACCTTTTACCTCCTTAGGAGCTAAAAAGCTTCCACCTGGCGACTCCATAATCTTGAGCAGACCTTAAAGACTCCACTGGAAAGAACCCTTACCATTATACATTTTCCTAATCCAGTTAGAGGATTGTAAGATCAAAATTTGTGTAAACAGATCAGTTAACCTCTCAAAAATTGTCATACTTGGTTGAACTTTTCCGGTCATTTGGATCTCAAATTACGGCATAGTGGCTTCTAGGAAGATTTATACTAGAGCCCATCCTGACCCCGATCCACCTGAGATAGTTGATGACCTAGAAAGTATCCTTTGGAAGTCTCCTAAGGTTAAATTTTCAACTGTTTTCAGATCACCCTTGAGAGCTAATTCAGTTCCTGAAAATCTTTTAGCTCTACAACAATCACAAGTCGACTTAGTAAACCCATTTAGAACTAGGTCATTTGATGATATAATTCACATAGATTCTGAGTTTTCACTTTCATCCCCGGAAACAAGTGAATATCCTGATAGAGAATCAACACCTCCTGATCCACATTTTCTTTTTAACCTAGGTGTCTCTCATCCAAAATCATCTCAGCAATCTGCTGCTGTTCCATCCACTTCTGTACACCATTCATCCACTGTTCAAACCACTCCACTCCAGCCAAATCCCCCTCTTGTAAATCCCCCCCTTGTTAATCCACCACTTGTTAATCCACCCCCACCACATATCATGGCAGCATGGTATGCTCCCTTAGCCCTTAATATACCACTAGTTAATCTTCCATAGGACTATCAGTCCAAAATTCCATTATATGATGCTAATAATGCTACAACTGCATCACAACATGTGGATAAGATGAATGACTATTTTGATCGAAATGAAATCGATGATGATTCTATCAAACTCAGACTGTTTTCTCAGAGCTTAGGGGGAGAAGTAAGAAAATGGTTTAAAGGTTTAGCCCCCCGTAGTATAAATGACCTCCAAGGCTTCCATCAAGCATTCTTAAACAAGTGGGAAGTGAGAAAAAATCCTCTCCAAGTCCTTGCTGATTATAACAATCTCCATAGGAACCCTGGGGAAAGTGTACAAGCTTATTGTACCAGATTTAACAGCGTGTATAACGCACTTTCCCCTGAACTAAAACCTCCTCAGGGCTCAGCTTTAAACAAATTTCCTGAAGGGTTTGACCCATACATGACATATTCACTCAGAGAAAGAGTTTTTGCAACTTTGGAAGATATGCAAAGAGGTGCCCTTTCCGTGGAAGTAAACTTAATAGAAAAGAGAGCAAGAATGAAAACTAAGAAGAGAGTATCTTTCAGAGAGGAATCCCCTCCCTCTACTTCAAGCTCAAAAATGGAGAGAATGTTGGAAGAAATGATGAAAGAGATGAGCATAATTAAGAAAGCACAAGCAAATCAAAGCTGGACCGCACTTCAAAACAATCAAAACAGAAATAGAAATCAGAATTATAGAAAAGATAACAATCAGGATAAGCAAAAAGAAAGTGACCAACAAATCAGACCCCCCTTTCAACAGAACTATGTAGATCAATATGAGGAAGACAGGGAGTTGGAAAGATTGGAAGAATCACATGTAAACTTGATTGGATCAGACAGTGGGGATGATGTTTTCCTCACCGAGGAAGAACAAGGTTTCTTCTCAAATGATCAAAATACAAACACCTATGAAGATTCTGATGACTATAGATTGGGTTTTGAAAATGAAATCATGGAGGTGCACAAACAGTATGATCTTAGGAGCAAGGGAAGTGTAGAGAATTCAAAAGATAAGAATACTAGCATTGCTGTCAAGAAGAACATGGAAAACCAGTCCAAAAAGACAGCAGAAAAAACCAACATTTCGGCCAAGAAAACAGACTCAAATAAAGACAAGAGAATCCAGCCAAATGTTGAAAAAAGTACCCCTAGCACTTCAGCTAGTAGTCCCAATAAAACCATCCCAATTACTATCCCAAACCAGGTTCAGCAAAGTAAAATTGCTGAAAGGAATTTAACTGAAAAAATAGATGTAAATATCAAAAAATCAATTATTCCTTTCAGCCTTGAGGGGAAGATTGCCAAGATTAAGATTACCATCCCCCTAGCTGAACTAGTAACCCAAGATGTGTACAAAAACCAAGTTTTAAAAGCTTTAAACTTAGGAAGTGATACTGACACCTTAAACTTGACAGACGACAAACCTGAGCTATTGTTTGGCCCAGAAGTTGAAGGAAAATATCAAGAAGGACCAGTCCCTCCATTCTATGTCAGTTTGAGCATACACGATAAAATTCTACACAATGACATGTTAGATTCCGGAGCTTCACACAATCTAATGCCCAAAGTAGTAATGGAAAGCTTAGGCTTAGAAATTACTAAACCGTACAAAGATTTGTATTCCTTTGACTCAAGTAGAGTCAAATTTTTGGGTTTAATCAAAGATTTATGTGTTAACTTAGCTCAGATCCCTGCCAAGAATCTAGTGATGGACATCGTGGTAGCTGACATTCCCCCTAAGTATGGCATGCTTTTATCAAGATCATGGGGAGCCAAACTTCAGGGAAGCCTTCAAATGGACATGTCTTATGCCACCATCCCCGTTTTCAACCAAAATAGAAGACTATACAGGGAAACCCACATGAAGTATATGGTGAGTAACATGGACAAACCAAACAACACTCCAATCTATTCTATTCAATCAAGTTTAGATTCATTTATCTTGTATAACAAAGATGAAATTACTCAACCATGTAAAGAAAATATAGACTCACCAAATTTCACCTCGAATAAACTTCAAAACGTTGACGATCAACAGCGACAAGAAAATGAGAATGAGTCAAATATACTTTGGACAATAAATTTCGATGGATCCTGTAATAAAACTAGTGCAGGGGCAGGTGTCTGGATTCAAAACACAAATCAGAGTTTTTCATACAAATTAGACTTCCCATGCACTAACAATATTTCCGAGTATGAAGCACTTCTCCTAGGCTTACAACTGCTTAAAGAATTAGAAGCCCAAAGGATATCCATTTTAGGGGATTCTGAGCTTATCATCAAACAAATCAAAGGAGAATACTCAGCCAAGAATCCAAAGCTTAGGGAATATCGAAATTCTGCCCTTGACCTGTTAAAAAATTTCGAAAAATATGAACTCATTTTTATCCTTAGAGCACGGAATCATCTAGCAAATGAACTTGCCTTCACTGCCAGCAATTGCCAAGTACCTGAGATAAATGAACAACTCAGTATAAAGGTGAAACAAAGACCTGCTGTGCCTGATAACGAAGATCACTGGCAAGTGTTCGAATCTGACAAACACATAGATGATTTCTTAAAATCAGAAAATGATTTCAGCATACCAACACCAGAAGCTAGCCATGAAGAAAACTGTTTGTATATTGAACAAATCCCAGAGGCTGAAATGACATATCCTGCTGATATAAATCATTGTGAAAATCCTTTTGAAGCAGAGGTAGTGAACAATGAAGACCGAGAAGACTTGGAAGTCTTACAATGCAAAAATGATAAAATTCCAAGAGGTCTCACACCTTTAGAACACCTGTTTGATCTCAACGATGTAGCTAAAGAACCCAGAATGGAGCCTGTGGAGACAAATGTAGAAGAACACAACATAGGAAGTCTCGCAGAACCCAAGATGATCAAGCTATCTAGCACCCTCCCAGCCCACATAAAATCACAGTACATAAAGCTTTTTAAAGAATTTAAGGATGTGTTTGCTTGGGAATACAAAGACTTGAAATCATATGATACCAGCATCATCCAGCATAAAATCCCCTTGAAGGAAAATCAAAAGCCTTTTAAGTAAAAACTAAGGAGAATAAATCCCCTTTTATTACCTTCGGTTAAGGCAGAAATTGAGAAAATGTACAACGCTGGGATCATAGTACCCATTAGATTTTTGGAATGGGTATCAAACTTAGTTTCTGTTAGAAAGAAAACTGGGGAAATCAGGCTCTATATTGACTTCAGAAATTTAAACAGAGCCTCTTTAAAAGACAACTACCCTTTACCTAAGATGGACCATATACTTCAAAGGGTAGTTGGATCAAGAAGAATATCCTTATTAGATGGGTTCTCGGGTTACAATCAGGTGTTAGTTTTCCCAAGCGATCAAATCAAAACCGCTTTTACCACACCTTGGGGAACTTTTATGTATGTCAAAATGCCTTTTGGATTAATGAACGCAGGGGCCACCTTCCAAAGGGCCATGGACATAGCCTTCTCTGAAGATATTGGCTATTTTATAATTATCTACCTTGATGACATAACTGTTTTCTCAAAAAATGATGAAGAACATTTGATTCACCTAAGGAAGGTTTTTGAGAAATGTAGGAAATTTGGCTTATCACTAAATCCAAAGAAGACCCTCTTTGGACTCCAAGAAGGGAAACTTCTTGGTCACATAATTTCAGAAGAGGGAATCAAAATAGACCCTACGAGGATAGATGGCATATTGCAAATCAGCCATCCTAGAAGCCTCAAAGAATTGCAATCTTTCATCGGAAAGATTAATTTTTTAAGAAGGTTTATTCCCAACCTTGCTGAGCTATTGAAAAACATCACAAACATGCTTAAGAAGAATGTGGGTGTAAAATGGACTTTGCCAGCCAAACAATCATTCGAACTGGTCAAACAAGCTCTTACCCAAGCGCCAGTACTGATTAGTCCTGATTTTACCAAAGACTTTTACATTTTTTCTTTTGCATCTGAACATACATTAGCTGCAGTTTTGCTTCAAAAGAATGATCTCGGACAAGAACAACCGATATCATTTTTTATTAGGGCCCTAAGAGACGCTCCTCTCAATTATAACATTATGGAAAAACAAGCCTTAGCATTAGTAAAAGCATTAAAGGACTTTAGGGTTTATATTTTACACTCTCACATAATCGCTTTTGTTCCTCATGCTGTTGTCAAAGATATTCTAAGTCAAGACCCTGATGGTAAAAGGGGAAAATTGATTGCAACTATTCTTGAATATGACTTAGAAATTAGGCCCACCAAACTTGTTAAGGGGCAAGGATTAGCAAAACTTATGGCCGAGTCCAACTTCCAAGCACTAGACATAAATATGGTGGATGTGTTGGAAGAAATGGAAGAATCTGACGCCCCTTTTATTGAGGAAAATTTCCTAAATTCCCCTTGGTATGCTGACATTGTTTATGTGCTTTTATATTTGAATACTCCTCCTTCTTTGTCTAAAACTAAAGCTAGATTTTTGAAACATAAAGCTTTGAGTTTTTGCATTTTAGACGGGGTGTTATATTGGAAAAATGTTGTTGGAATTTTGCTTAAATGTTTACTTGAAGATGATGCAGGGAAGATCATGCACGAACTACATGATGGTGAATGTGGAGGACACCTCTACTGGAAGGCCACAACAAACAAAATTCTCAGATCAGGTTACTATTGGCCTACACTTTTCCCAGATACTCAGAAGCTCGTCATGTCTTGCCATAAGTGTCAAATCTTTGATGGCAAGAAAAAACTCCTTCCCTTACCCCTACATCCTATCAGAGTTGAGGCACCCTTTCAACAATGGGGGCTGGACTTCATTAGAGAAATTCATCCATCTTCCTCAGCTCAACATAAGTGGATCCTCACAGCCACTGACTTCTTCACCAAATGGATAGAAGCTATACCTACCAGAAATGCTAATGACTCTGTCATTATCAAGTTCCTTGAAACCCACATCCTATCCAGATTTGGTTGTCCCAGAAAAATCATAACAGACAATGCTGCTGCTTTCAAATCCAAAAAGATGGTTGATTTCTATCATAAATACCATATAACCTTGGGCCATTCCACTGCTTACTACCCCCAAGGAAATGGATTAGCTGAATCCTCCAACAAGAGTCTCATCAATATCATTAAAAAACTGTTGGAAGAAAATCAAAAATCATGGCACAGTAAATTGGTTCATGCCTTATGTGCTGATAGGCTAACTACAAAGAAATCAATAAATATGTCCCCCTATCAGTTAGTTTATGGCATGGATGCAATTTTTCCTACCTCATTAGGAGTTCCAGTCATAAAACTCCTTCAAGAAGTACAGGTTGAGGAAAATGATATGTAGAGGAGGATCAACCAAACAATCCATTTGCAGCAGACTAGAGAAGAAGTTTATGAGAGAACACAGTTGGTCCAAGAAAATATGAAGAAGCAATTTGATAAGAGGACTAAGGCAAAAAATTTCCAGGTTGGAAGTGTTGTTCTTAAGTGGGATTCACGGAGGGAAGAGAAGGGGAAACATGGCAAGTTTGAGAACTTGTGGAAAGGGCCATATATTATTCATGCCGGGAGGGGTCATAATACATTTTTCTTGAAAGAATTGAATGGAGAAGACTTATATGGAGGTCCTGTCAATGGCAGGATGCTCAAGCATTACTTCTGCCAAGAGTCTTAAGTTTCAAAGCATTTTTGTCTCCATTGTAAATATCATAGTCTAACCATTGCATTCAAAAGTTATAAAACTTCAAAAAAACAAAAAACAATAGGAAAAAGGAAAAGAGGGCAGGTTGTCAAAACAAGAAAGGTATAGCCCCATACCAAAAAAGAAACAAATCTGAAAGTGTGCAAGCTTAAATGCCACTCCCGTAAAAACACACTTTTAGTTAGTCAAACTGTTTAATATTGACTAATTAGCTTTCAATTTTCTGCTGATAGGGTAGTAAATTTGATTTGCCAAACTGTTTAATCTTGGCTTATCAGTAGATAGATTAGGATAGAAATTAAGGCTCAAACATGTTCAAAACCTGAGCCAAAGTTTCCAAAAGGAGATGACTCAAAACTGTTTTATTTTCTGAGTCAAAGAAAGTGTAAATCTGGTTCTAAATCGCTCAAAATCTGAACCAGAAGAAAAGAAAAGACAGCTCAAACAAAGTAAAAAACAGAGCTATGAAGAAAGGGAAGGCAGTACTTAAACTTTCAGATCTTAAGCCTTCTATTTTTTATTTTAATTTTCTGCAAATAATAATCTATGTGCAGCTTGTTTTTATGCCATAGATCATAGCAAGTCGAACAGCTCAATCTTGACTTGACTATTTTTAAATTTCTGTTGTAGAATTTAGAGAATGAAAGTTTGTTGGACTGTTTAATCCCAACAAACAGTAGACTAGGTAGAGAAATATCTGAGCTCAACTATTTAATCTGAGTTCAGGGAGAAATAAGGATTAGAAATAGATTAGATTTCCTGCTTTCAAAAGAATAAAATGTTGTGAATAGAGTTTGCCAATCCAAGTGCAAACTGATGAAGAAAAAATGCTAGATCAGTAGGATTGGGTAGGTAGCAAGCTGGTTGATAAAGGTCCATTGTTTTCATGGCTGCCAAATATGTTTTTAGAAAAGATCATTCAATCACAGAAGGACCGCCCAATGGATGAGGCAACTGGTCAGCCTCCCAGAAGTCAAGTCTAAATTCTTGATGCCTTCAAGAAGGCACCATCCCCAAGTGGAGCCACTGTTAGCCACCTATAATATTTTGTTATACCAAAAGGTGGCTAAGATCTTTTTTGAGCCTCCAAGGAACAAATTTTATCACTAAAAATTGTTGGCTCTTGAAGTCTCTTGTAGGCCTCATGCCTCTGTCCCAAATCCTCATTTGCTGTCCCATTTTATACTCAAAATTCTGTTAAAAATTCCATGAAAGAAACTGCTGCAAAGCCATCCCTTTTCCCTTTCTCCCACTCAAAATTAACCTTCTTTTCCTTTCCCTTTTTTCCCATATTTTTCCTCTATTATTCATATTTTCCTTTATTCCCTTCATAAATCACCCTTTCCATGGTTAAAAACTCACTTTTTAACCCTTTCGGCACCCTTTGTTTCCATTAAAAAACCCTGAAAAATCATAAAAAATACAAGTCTTTTTATAGACTTAAGCCCTTTGGCCTGAGTTTCCAAACCACTTCCCCAATACGCCCTCATCATAAAAACCAAGCGCTAACCCTGTTCGGTGCTCAATCGCATCGAAAGTATCCAAGTGGGCATGTTTGTGAACCATTCCAAAATTTCGATTGCGATCGGGCCCAAAGTTTCGATTGCGATCCGCCGATCGGCCATCCCCCGATTCACTCTCCGCCGTCGATTTGATCTGCAGATCGACGGACAGCGCTTAATCGCCTTCTCCCCTCCCGATTGCGCAATCGCATCGGAGTTTTATTTTCAATCGCGTCCCCTTTTCTGCCACCTCCGATTGGGACCCTTCGATTGAATCTGGACCGTCCATGTGTCCAGATCGGACGGTCCAAAACTACTCCGACTTGTTCATCTCCCCGCTCTCCTTTTCACCTTGTCTGCGCAAATATCCACCGTTGGTTGCCTTCATCTGACGGATACGCTCCTCCCCCGCCATCTGAAGTAGTTTAAACCCAAAAAACGCAGGATTTCTTAATTGTTTTGTGTTTTGTTGCAGGTGATTTCAATGGTTTTCTGTGTATTATAAAGAAACGTCGGAGGTGGGAATGATGATTTTTGCCTCCATGATCTACCAAAGGAAACCATCTGCGGGCCCTATTCAATGGTTTATTAATGTTTCATGAGCATTGGTAGCATGTAAAATGGCCTGCGCGGCCCTGCACATCGACAAGACACTGTTTTAATTCAAAACAGTTAAAGAGTATCAGTTTTGAAAACATAGCACAGAAGAATGGAGGATTGAAGACAGATATGGGAATTACGGCTAAGAATGCTTATCTAGAGCCTAATTCCCGGATTAAGCATAGTCAATAGAAAATCATAAGTGCTTCGCTGACAGAAAAGGCTTCCACCGCTTCAAATGAGGCGAATTGATTCCTCAGCTACCCTAAAAGTCACCTGTTGCCTCAAACTCTTCAAACAGAGGCCGAAGTTATTAAAGAAGATCTGATATTTGCCTCCAACACAGCCAAGGAGTTACTTCTGCCAAGAAACTAATGCAACAAATATCTGCGGAGTTACTTCACACAGCATACGAGCCTCAAAGTCAAATAAAACTCACATCGAGTTTTAAATCATAAATGTAAAAGTTAATACAGCACATTCACCTGTAATTTCTCCATCGATGCCTCTCAAAGGGCCGAGAAGTCTTCACTCTGCATTAACTGTCCTTGAGATATTTTGTTAAAATCTCACCTCCTCATCTTCCTATAAGTACTTCTACAGAAGATGAGAAACGGGGGTTGCTGTTTGATCACAAGTTGTAATATTGAAACTCTCTGAAATAAATATACAAGTCTGTTGAAGTTGAAAATAATTTGGAGTCTTGGATGTCTTGATGATGTCGTTGCATGCATGTTCCTGAGAAGGCTCTATCATTGGATCCATGAGCTTGGCTGTTGGTGAAGTGCTCTGAACTGTTAAATGTTTTTTCCCTTGTTTTCATTATGTTCCATAATTTCTTACTACAGTAGGCTGAAAGTTTTAGGCTAAGAAATGACTCGTGGAAGCACCTTAGACCTGTTCACCCTTCACTGTTTTATGTTTTCTTCTACTGAAGTATTTTAGAGGCTTTAAAACTTCTCTTTAGTCCTCATGCATGTTTATTTCCTTGATAGCTCAAATAGTTGGTTTCAGCATGATTTATGGTTCTCCCTGCTTGTCTGCCATCACTTGAAAGTTGTTTTTGAAGTCTCCCTTTGAAGTACCATTGTCTTAAGTTAACCAAAGAGGTCGGTTTTGATCTTACCCTTTCGCCCTCGCTTAAACAATTGTTTTGAAGGTCTTTATAGTTGTAAACATAGATGTTATTTAGGTGTTCCCTCTTCTATGACTGCAATTATCAGTGAATCTTTTATGTTTTCCAAGTCCTTTAAAATAAGATCTTTGAGGAAATAGGGTGTTCCCCGAATCTTAGATTTCATTTTAAAAGTTGTCTTGAAGTCATTATTTGCTTAAAGAATGTTTGTAGAATTTATGGTTAGCCCTGTCTATCAAATATCTCTTTATTGTTAAGTTATGTTTTCAAGTTCCCTTTGTCGAGAATTAAACTTCTCTTTCCAAATCATTAATGTCCATCTCATTCCAAAAACAAAAGGATCCTGTGGCCAAGTTAGATTTGCCCTTTGATATCCCATATCCCTTGAAGAGTTTGTCATGATCTTATTTTGACTCCATTGCCCAATGAACCGGATATTTCCTCTTTCTGTCTATCTTTCCTAGACCTTTCATATTCTGTTGTATCAACTCAACCCAACCAAACAAACATTTGCACATAATAACTAGTCTAAAAATCCATAACCAAAGAAAACAAGATAAACCTTTGCAAACAAATATTTGAGAGATCCCTCTCTGAGAACAGGAGGACTAGATCCTGGAACTCTAAAGATTGGTTCTGATGTTGCCTTGTCTTTTGATTTGCCAAACCGTCAAAACACGGGATACCAACACTCTAGAAAGAATAAATGTTGTAAAGGTCGCTAGCACAAATGCACCTAATCAAAATGGAAGAAAAAATGTTAGCAGTTAAAATTGGGTGGGTAGAAGAAGGAAAAAAGCATCATTGTAAATATTATTCACCAGGGCTGAAAATAACTAACTTCCCTTCCCCATAGCCATTTATCATTCTAAACTATCAATCAGAAAGTCTCAAGGCATTTCCTTGACTTCTGTTGGGACCGGACCCAAGGCTTTATGACTGATCAGTTGAAAGTGTTAAATGTCTATATTAATCCCAAAAATCACATCATTTCCATTCATGCATTCATTTCCCTGAAAAATCATAAGTAAAAACCTCATGTTTACTTAATGATGCTCTAATCCTCATTTGATTAACTTCCCACATCTCATGAAAGCATAAAACCCTCAAAATGAAATTTTATCCTAAGTTTGAGTGATGAAGTTATTATAATGCAAATTTGCCTTTAATATTCACTTTTCTTAGTTATATAAATGTATTTTGAGTATCCATTTTTCCCTTGTCATATTAACTTTAAATTATTTAATAATTCCCTAGAAAATAACCTTCTCCTATTTTATACAACTCCCTTTTATTAAATAGCCCCAAAAACCCATTAATATAACTTTAAGCCAAATTTTATTATCCTCACATGTTTAAATAAATCCCACATTAAACCCCCTTTGGCTAAAAATAACTTTATGTAAATATCCCGCCCCTATGGTTATTAAATCAATTTGGTTTAATTAACTATATATTATAATAAATATACAAAGAAAATCATTAAACATATTTTATATATGTTTAAAACAAAAAAATGTAATTCTCGAAGTTTAATTTAAACCAAACTTCATAACACGTATCCCTCTGTTTATATACATCCTCTCCTGACTACCCTTAACCCAAGGTTAAAACCATAACCTTATCCATTTTCCTCGATACATATTCTTGTACAACCGTTTTACTTTGGTTAAACCCTTTATAAACCCCTCCCCGTCCACTTTATTCTATATATAAAGCCTTTTTATACATAAATCTTACTAAAATACCTCAGCGCCATCGGATTAAATCTTGACCATCTGATGTCCAACATCCCATTGATTCGACGGTTCTCAACGAACGCAATAATCATATCCCCATCTTCCTTCCCTATCGCGTTGAAACCCACCCGTCCGATCATCGTCCCATTTAAAATACAACGGTTCTCATCAAGCGCAATAACCTTATTTCATTCCCATCCTTCCCCCGCCTCCATGAATAATAGTCGTTCGATCTTTGATATTCATTCAATCTAACGGTTTGAATTGAACCCGATAAGTCTTTCCCCCCGTCCCTACCATCCCTATCACGCTGAACTACAACCGTATATCTCCATTTACCATATCTACAACTCACATTCAAAACCCCGGCCCCACTGCATTTACCATGCAGCTTTCAACCAAATCCTGACTGTTCGCATCTCGAAGTCAGATCCGACGATGCAAATCTAATATCGCGCAGCTAAAGTAATCGACCCAAGTTTTTAAAAAATCATGTGATAAAAGTTGTTTCTTGATACCACCCACTGCCGACGTGTCAACATTTCATTCGATCGCGTGCCAAAAGGTAAATACAGATTACCACTTCAAACTTACGCGAAAACCGCCCGGTCCAAAATAAAACCACTCCCGCCATTAATATCCTTCCTGCAATAAATATAATTGAATTTTGATAAGACTTAAGGTTTTGCCTTATGGTTTTCACTTATTTCATAGTAGTTCGTGCATTTATGATAGAAACCACTGTGAACCCTTTGCAGAGCCTCCCGATGCCATTTTCGAGCCTTTTCTGAAACTGTAAATCATTTTCACTCTGAAATTTACTCCCATATAATTTCCATGACCTCTGCCAAGCCAAATTGTAACTAAATTGAAGACTGTTGCAGAACAGCAACCCCTTGCAACCGCAATCATACCTTTCACAGGTATTTTTTGAAATTCCAACCTCTAAAATCATCAAATTCGAAGGAAAAATAAAACAATTGAAGTGTCATTTACTGAAAAGAGCCCAAATTATCCATCTAGGAAGTCTCTAAACCTTCAAAATACAGGGGAAACCCTATCAAATTTTTCCTAAAATCCATTGTTTCAGTTTCGGATATTTTTAAACCGTTCTAAAGAAATTTTCAAGAGTTAAATTGATCTGAGAGCCTTCAAAACTCATTTTCTAGCCTTCTAAATTCAGTAAACCTGTTCTATCTCCCTAAAACCCTACTTGGAGTTTGAATTTTGCCAGAAAAACCTTTCAATTACCTCTTGTTTCTCAAAAGAACTTAGAAAACTGTATAATCTTGCTCTGTTCATTTAAAATGACCAAGAAATAAGTCACTCCCAAGTCTGGAGGTCCAAAATCTCAGAGAAATGCCTCTGGAAAGTTTCCACAGCCTAAACCTTCCAAAATCAATAAGCCTACTCCTGCTCTTACTGCTAAAACTACTAAAGTAGTCAGACCTGTTCAACCTCCCATAACTTCTCAAGAAAGTAGCTCATTGATTGATGTTGATTATAGAATCTTTGATCCTTTAGTTGAATTCAACCTGCTAGAAGTCCACAATTGGTGTTTTGGAAAGTCTGTTGAAAAGGTCAAAGATGATGTACCCATTTGGGATTCCAATTTGCCAAAATATGTTGTTCCTCTTAGTCATCAGGCCCCTGATTTTGTCATACTATGTCAGTTGTATTACCTCCCAGATTAGAGGTGTATTGTTAATAAAGATAGGGAAGTCATGTTCTATATCAATGTTGAGTCCATTAATTCCATGCTACAAATGAACCATGACCCTAATTCAGTTTCACTTTCAATAGAGGATTTCACCTAGCTTTACTTGGATTTATATTTTCCTACCAGGTTCAATATCTTTCAGACCTTTTGGCCAAATCATGTTGATGTCCCTAAAGTAAATCCACCCTATGACAAGGCAAATTGTCTCCATGTTTTCATTCATACTGGGATATGACAATGATGAATTTACTGATGCTTCTATCTTGGGTTTTCTATCCACTTTGACTCCTGGCCAGCCTCCATCCATAATCTTCAATTTTTCTAAGCTTATTTCTGAGAACATGCACTACCAATTGACAAAATTACCAGAGGAGGGGGTATTTAGATATACATCATATCTACTACATCTTTTCTTGTATTATCAAGCAGAAAAATTCCCTATTGAGTTGCAGAAATTAGATGTAGAAGGGAAGCTTCTCTCAGTAATGTTTTGGACATCTATTTTAAGGAAAGACAGCAGTCAGTATAACTACACAGATTTCAATGACTTGTTCATAATACCAGCTATGAACTTGTTGAATAAGGCAAAAACTACCAGAATAAAAGAAGAGACTAAAAGGATTTTACAGTTGTCTGAGAACTGTAAAACAGGGGATTGAAATTTATACAGGAATCACACAGAGATTAGACTATATGGTGCACTCTTGGCTCCATACAAACTACCAAGGTTTGTAACTACAAGAATCTTTGCCTTAGAATATTTAAGGCAAATCTTAAATGTTGATGTAGTAAATTTCATGGCTTCCAGGAAGAAGACCCAATTCAAACTCAAGAATCAAATTGGACCATTTATAGTTAACAATAGGGAAGCTATGAAAGAGATAACTATCAAATTAAAATAGTACAAGTTCCGAGGAAGCTTCATGTGGAAATATGACCCTCAGGGTGTTTTGAGCACTATTAGAGTAAAATGTAAGTTGACTCCCTTCTTACATGATTCCAAACCACAGATTGAGAAATTTGCCAATCAGATTGAATGGGAGCCAAATACTTTGATTGATGATGATGCACAGGGAATGTAGAATGTTAATACACAAGGAACATAGGTGAATAATGCACAAGTGACTACAATTGATAAATAAGCATAGGTGTCTCACAAAATAAGCGGAGAAGAGGTTAATTATATTGCAGAAACCATCACAGGCAAGAAATTTAAAACCTCCTATAGCAAGAGAACCAAATTGACTACTGAAGAGAAGGATAAAGCAATGGAAATTGATGATAATAATGGTCAGGAAACTGATGATGAGGCAATAGTGATAGTAATTAAAACACTCAGAGAACTTAAAAAGAGCCAAATTGAAACACATGATAAAGATACAGTGATGGTTGAAAAACAAACTGATGTAGAATTTCCTTCTTCCTCAAAGGCAACTGATAAAAAAGAATCAGACATTCAAATAAAATTCAGGAAAATCAAGGAGAAGAATGAAGAAATAAAAAATGAAGTCTATTCCAAATTTCTCAAAGAGAAACCAAGAAATAAGGATAGACTTCTCACTGCATTTGACTATTCTTCCAACAAAATGATAATGTCATTTTTGAAGCCTACAGTGGTTGATCCTAAGACAGTAGCAGATTATTCAAAGACAGATTTGGAGGTAGATGCGGATTCTATTCATGAATTAGACCAAATATAATTCCATAGAAGCACTACAGAGATGTTATATTCAAAAATAGTCAACAAAAAAATGAGTGCTAGCATGCTACAAAATACTGTGACAAATCTGCAAACACAAATTAAACTGGACAAAGAATCTCTGCATGCCAAAGAGTTAAGAATCAAAGATTTAGAGGATTTGGTAATTGAAGCTGGAGCAGATCCAGTTAATGTTGAAATTGCAAAGGCTTTGATAAAACATAAAAATGAAGATATTGCTGCCCTAAGAAGGCAACTCAAATTACCTCAGAGTGAACATCCCCAGGAAAAAGAAGTTCTTCAGGAAAAGACAGAAAAGGAGGAAACTATGAAACTTGTTTTGAAAATGACAACTCAGATTAAAGATATGGAAAATCAAATAGAATCTTTAATGCAATAAAATGAAAGTTTGAAGAAAGCTCAGGAAATTTCCATTCCCACAGTTATTCCAACTGTAAGTACAGTTTTTCCCTAAACATTGGCAGAACATTTGGCACCGAAAGGAGTGTTGGCAACTGTAGTGTCAATTACTTCTAAAGACATCTCTGCCACTTCTTCATCAACCTCACAGGTAAATCCAACAAGAGAAACAATTGCCATAGTCAAGGCTATGGAAGACATGTCCATAAAAGATAAAGAAATACTCAACTTAAAAGGCACTATCAGAAATCTTGAAACATCTAACAGAGATGTCTTAATTACATCCAAGGGACATGAGCAAAGAGCCAACAGATTGCAGGAACAAGTTAAAAGTCTTCAACAACAGGTTAATCTTACTGAGTAGGTATCTTTTATCAAAATTTATCTTTGGAACAACATCATCCAGGGCATACATTTACAATGACTCTCAATTCAAATTATTTATGAACAAAAAGAGTTACTTAAAGCAGCACAGATAGAAAGACAGAAGACAAAAGAAGAACTAGTTGACAAACCTGCTCAAGCCATGAAGCTTATCACATTTCTGAATAGAAAACACGGAGAAGAGCTTGAAGAACTAAAAATTTAGGATAGAACTGAAAGTATATTACAAATTAAGAAAGTCTTGAATAAAAGAAATGTGATGAATAATTTGGAGGATAGGTGCAAGGATATGAACTTGGCCATCACAAGATTTTGGGCCAAATACACAGTACTAACACAAGTAGGCCTACCATATATTCATGCATTGAATGAAAATTTGATGCCACAGAAAGACTATGATAACAAAATCAGGGCTTATGCCAAAGAGCGGGTCAATAAACCTTTACCACAAGGGTCTCCTACTGGTAAAGTCATTTTAGAATATTTTGAAAACTTGTTCTTTTTGCAAAATGAGACCAAACATGTTTTCATGGTCAAGCCCAATTTTGCTAAGTATTCAAAGGCAGATGAAAGTTACAGGAAGCTAAAGAGTATGAGAATTCCCAATGCAGAGCAATGACAGGAATTCACTGATTTATTATGAAAATTTGCAGTCAAAGTATATCAAGGTGAAAAATCAGTGGTTAAAGAGTATCAGTGGTCAAAGTGTATCAGTAAAAACAAGAGTTACTGCTGGTTATTTTTAATTTACAGTAGTAAACAGTGAAGAAACAAGAGTAAAAGAGTTTCAGAGCAGAACGTGAAAGAGGAGTACACTACAAGTCATCTTCCACAATATATTGTCCGAAGTGCCAACAATACTTCCAGCAAGACAAATAATATGTTTCATTAGATAAACTGTTCTATTTTTCTTGTAAAAGAGGACATCTTGCCCATCTTTTTTGCAGCTGTCCCTCTTCTTATGTAATAATTCCTATTTTTTCTTGAGATATTTTGAAAGCAATTTATTTGTATAAATACTTCATCTTTCGAAGTATTTGGGTGGAATAAAATTATCAAGACTACTATAGACTTTTTTGTTGAAACATTGGGATTTTATGTGAGTTAAGTTGAAGCAGCAGGCTGGAAACTGAAGCAAATAGACATCATAAATAATGATCCTCATGCTGATCAGATGAGTATTATATCTTCCATTTTTCATTGTTTATTTCTTTAATTTTCATTCATTCATCTTGTGTTATTTTTCATCTTAAATGAATAACTAGGAAAGGTATTACAGAATCAGTGTAAAAAGCTCTATGTTTTTACTAGTTTTCATGTTTATGTTTTCTTCTAATTTCCAGACTTCAGAATTCTTAATTTCTCTTTAGTCTCGTTTGACCTCAATTTCCCTCTTCCTTTTCTGTGATCTAAGGATTCTTAATTGCCCTTAGTCCAGATCATACCACTTCATCAAAATATCCTTTTTAAACCCTCTAAAGATCATATATCTTTCCCTTAGTATATTTTTTCTTTTGACCTTAGTTTTCTAGTCTTGTTTGCTATAAATTTGACTCCATTGCCCAATGGTGAGGTAGATCTTTCTATGGTTTCCCTTGTAGTCTTTTATTCCCACCAACATTCAAAAAATCAAACCAAATTTTCCATTTATAGCTAGCCTAAAATCCACTACAAAACAAAGCTAAATTTTGAGGAGAGATCCCTCTCTAGAATTTGGGAAGGCTAGATCCTGAATTTCAAAAGAGGTTCTTGGTTACCCCTGGTTTTCTTTAACTATAAACCAAAATCCCACAACCTAAGAATTACTAGGGTGATAATAGGTAATACCAGTGTTACCAAAACCTGCTGGGAGACGAAGCCAGCTAGGGGGTAGAGGAAAGGGGTTTGGGAGGCGACGTAGGCTAGAGAGGCTATCGTGGTTGATGCCTTAGTGTCATTACTGCTTGAGTCTGTGTCCTGTCTAGCCTTGGATCTTGACGTGGACATCATGTATACCAGAGCTCCTATGACATCAGGTGATGCCTCAGGGATAATGGGATGATCTCCTAGGAATGACCCTAGAACGGACGATGGTTTGAATTGGCCAGGGCCATATTCTTGGTACCATGAGAGAGAATCTGAGGCTATATCTACATAGGGTATAATTACATCGATGTTGGTTAGGGGTTTCTTCTCACTGTGCGTCAATTGATCTACAATAATGATGTGATCATCGTGGGGGAACATCATGATGCGGAAGATGGAGGAGGCTATGGCAGATATGGTGTACATATAACTTCGTCCAAGGAGTATATTGTAATCCAAGTGAGCATCCAAGACTTCAATGTTTATGTGGACCATCTTTCTAGCTAAGCAGACCGGGACGTTTTGGTAGAGGCCGACGGGGGTCGAAGGACGACCATCGTATGCTCGAAATGTGATGACTAAACACTTTTGGAGATGATGCATGTGGATGCACCCTCTTCTATGACACATCAGTGGATAGTGATATTCTGCACTAACACTGGTATCTGGAAGGTGACCATGGAAGGAAGTCGGGGGGTGGCTTTGTCTAAGTCAAAGTCCATCAGGCGTGTGTCAGCAGGGTCGATAGCACCTAATGCGGAAAGTAGGGCTTTCCGTTCTTCTGGGCATGACTGCAAAACTTCCAAAGCTAACATGGCTATGGGAGATTGTGCTAAATCATCCACGATGTTATAATTATGGGTTGCTTTGGAGTAGTTTCCTGCTCACCTATTAGGTCCCTTTTCCATCTTTCCCAATGGTTCTATAGGCATCTTTGAAATGGTTAAAGGTGCAGTTGATGCAATGGTACTTGCCCTTGATGTATTGGTGTCTAGTGGGGTGTCATAATTGCGATTCCAAGTTTGGAAAAACATCTCCTCTCCAATCATGTAAATTTCATGGCTACTTTTCCCAGAATCATCTATATTTTGCTAGTGAGTGCTTATCGTCCCTTAGTTGGGGAAAGGTTCTTGGATCATGGCTGGTTGTTGGGAAGATCCTCCTTGTCCTTGGCTACTCTGTAGCTTCTTTAGCTCAGGGAGATTGGTATAGTGGTGAGTATAGTGTCGGTACTCACCACATATTGAAAATGAATGGTTTGTTCGAAGAGGTGTCCTCTTTCTCTACCATTGGGCAATGCGAGGCTCCTGGTTCTGATTCCGGTTGGAGTTACCTCTAGCTTGAGGTCGGGGTGGGCACTGTTGGTTCCTACCCCCCTGTCCACGGTTCCCTTTTGGCTTTTTTTTGGATTTTTTCTTTACCACGTTACGAGGGTAGTTCTCCTGTTTATATTGGTGTCGTTGGTTTTGGGACAGCTACACAAATTTCACCTGTGCGTTGTTTTGCAAAGGTGGGTCGTGTGTTGGGTACTGAGCATAATGCAATCCCAGGTTTGCACCTGACTATTGGAGGGGAGTTCTTCCGTCAGTTTTTATTTCTGCATATTGATTCCCCTAAGCTGGAGGATAAGGTCCTCCCTGGTGATACGCTTGCCTCCTATTAGTCAAATTTTGCAGAGGCATGTGATGACTTTGAAAACTGGGTTGAGGCATGTTCTGGGTAGAACTATATGTGTAACCGGGGTTTTGACTGATGCTGCTTAGGTAACCTTGGGTCATTGACCCAATTAGCCCATATACAAAGTTCGACGCGCCTGGCACTTATTGATAATTTTGCAGGCAGGGGGTGTTATAAATGTATCCTGACTATGTATAAATCAGCTCAAGATTTTGGGCTTCGTTGATTGCGTCCTCTTCGGATGTGGGGTTATGTTGCGCCACATCCTTTGAAATCTCTACCGTCAGAGTTTTCAAGAACAAATATAAGACAACCCAGTCGTCGAGTTTAGCTTTACATAAACTACGATGCCGCCTCCATTCATGGAGATGGTCCGAGATGTGGACGGCGGGGATTTGTCTAAAATGAGTCATTAATTCCATTCCAGAATCATGGTGAATGGGTAGCTAAAAATATGTTAGGAACGCAGTAGCGAGGGTGTTAAAGGTTCCATGTGAAGTTGAGGGTTGCTCCACGTACCATTTTGTGGCTACTCCTGTGAGAGTGCATTGAAATAATCTCAATCGAATAGTGTTGTCAGTGATACAGTTCGATGAGCACCACAGGGGAAAGGTCATAACATGATTACCTGGGTCTTCCTCTTGCTTGCCTTTGAATTTTATTATATATAAAGGGAGCTTCGTGGGCATGAGAGACCATGTAGTATTTTGCATGATGGGGTCATTCGTTATCTTGGTTAAATCAGGTAGATTCAACGAAGCTAATAAATGTGACTGAGAGGTTGACACCATTGCAATGTGTGAAGACACAACATTTTGGTTTGAACGAGGGTTAGACTACGATGTACCCTATTGTGTATTCAGTTGGCTTCCCATATGGGATGCACTCCTCTACCCCCTAGGGGTTGTGGGAGGAGTGGTATGTGGTGAGGCGTTGGGAGACCAACTAGGGTTCCCAACTACGGCTGCCCCAATAAAGGATGAACAAATGACGGTGGCAGTGTTCTATATTTTATGCCTGAATGGCGAAATACCTAGAGCCCCTCGTAGTAATGGGGGGAGGTCCAAAATACACCTGGATCAACAAGGTTCCGTTGGGACCTGTCAGGTGTGTTGTGGTTCCTATGTTTTGGCTAGATTGGTAAGACCAAAAGATAAGACAGCATCAAACCACTTTGGGATCCTAGGATCTAGCCCTCCTGGATCCAGAGAGGGATCTCTCTATATATGTAAAGAATGATATATCTTTATGGCTCAAAATGAGGTATTCGGCTAGGCATGAAGCACAGGGGTTTTTGACTTGTTTGTTTGGTTGGAGATCATTAACTGAGAAGGTTATGGAAGTAAACAAGGAACTGAATAGAAGGATATTTCAGCATGGGAATATGGGTCAAGAGAAAGGTTAATCCATTGGGCTATAGAGTCATGAAAGGGGATTACTTGCATAAAAACTATCCAAGGGTTTCCATAGGGCAAGTCATATATACTAAAGGATCCTTTAGATAGATGGCAGAATGGAACATTAAGAATGGGTGAAAGAAAGAAACCAAAGTGCAGCCTAAGATCAGGTCAGATGTCATCTAAATCCAGGCCTTCTTTGACATACTTCAAATAAAACTCTCATAAAAGACACAAAGGGTAGCTTAAGATCAGGTCAGATGTCTTTTAAATCCAAACTTGCTTTCAGCATACTCTCAAAGAAAACAATCCAGTAGTCCTCGTAACTACCTTCAGAAATTAGAACGCATTAAAGATTGAACATAGAGTAAGGCCTAAGATCAGAGAAAGACCTCTAGCCTTCAATGCTTTGACACTAACTCAAAGGGAACTTAGAAAGGCTAACTGTTGGAAGAGGCACCTAGTGAGACAGGGCTAGCTCTAATCTCCCAGTTTCCAAATTCCTTCAGCTGAAACCAAACAAGAACATCCAAGGAAACAAACTCCAAATTCATACATCAGTAAAGCATGGACCAGCCAACTTCTATACTGGTTGAATTGTGATGAATTTTCTCTTAGATACACAAATAGCATAAAACATATGGATAAATATTACAGTGAGACTTAGGGTACTTCCAGCAGTATATCCTAATCTATGTTTGTTGTTCTTTAT
This sequence comes from Pinus albicaulis, assembly GCA_034641835.2. NCBI lineage: Eukaryota > Viridiplantae > Streptophyta > Pinopsida > Pinales > Pinaceae > Pinus > Pinus albicaulis. The sequence continues at coordinate 985,848,255 of CM076571.1, forward strand.
TTGAGAATAATGGACAGTATGATAAACATGAAGGGCAACAATTGCAGTAAGAATACATCACCAATAATATAGATCGAGATCCTGTGAATTTTCTTGATTAATTGATGTGCAAAACCAGTCACATACGTTAAGCTCAATGGCATTTTACAACCCAGAATTCTCTTCCAAGCCTACTATATTACAGAATACCCAGTTACTTCCCCTCAATAACATTTCTAACAACTAATAGAATCCCAACCCCCAACCACATATTTTCAATGAGTTCTTATAGGAGAATGAGTGATAGCAGTAGTAAATGTAAACTAAATTGTTCCATTAAGGCAGAGGAGAAGAAGGTCGAGTGCCCATTCTGCATAATGGCTCTTCATTAACTTTGTGTACTCTATAGTTTGGTCTAGAAGTCTTTGTCAATAACTTCAGGTATGTTCCTCTAAAGTATTCTGACTAGTGGTACTCTGTATTGCCCTCTGAAATAAGTAAAGTGGATAGAAAGTCTACAGATCTCCCATACTTCCATAACTGTTGTCTTAACAGTTCTTAAAGCCTCTTTCAGTGTAACAATTTTTCTGGGGTTCGATGGAAGATGGGGGAAGTCATGTAGATAGTCCTTTTTTGGAGAAAACGCTCTGCGGATGTTAAATCACATATATGGCTTGTTTCATGTGCTTTAAGCTTCATTAATCCCTTTAATCATATTTATGGTCTTCACTGCATCTTTATCCTCTCTGAACATTGGATTATAATCATTAATATTCAATAAATAGGCTTAAATCCTTTAATTCTCTTCGATGATACTATTTTCTGCTTCTGCTGACTGTTTCTGGTGCATGTGCAAGATTTAATGGCATAGGAGGGTTTAGATCAGGGTTTTAACACTAATCCTTTAATGAAACATGCTTTAAATACCTCTTTAGTGGTGTGTTTCCTTGTATTTTTGGCTCTGGAAACGTCTTCCTGCGCTCTGAAAAACCCTGTCTGTGACTGTGAAACAGAGTGGATTCACGCCCCTTTAACACCTGCAAAAACACAATAAACACATTAAGAAATCCATGCGGGAGGGAGGATAGATGCTTTGGAGGCTTGTGGAGTATGGAAAGAAGTGATGGAAAACAGTGGTTACAATGAAAAAAAGGCGAAAATCATGGCGGAGGATGAAAAACAAGCCAAGAGGGAGTCTGGTGTGAGGAGTGTTTGGGACCATTGGATTAGATCTTCCATCGGCGATCAACGGTTGACATTGCACGATGAAACTGTTTGGAGGGCTAAATGAAAAGGGGGACGAGGTTATGTAGTGGCCGTCAGATCAAATGAATGGGCGGCCATGATCATTTGACGGGGAACATTTGAATGGGGAATGAGCGGAGATGAACATGCGATCATGGCTATTGGATTAAAAGGTTTAACGATGGAGAATGGCATATGAGGTTGTTCGGGGGGGGGGGGGGGGGTCAGTTGGATGGTGAATGAAAACGTGAGGTCAAATATGAGCCATCAAATCGAAGAAATCGATGGCTATGATCAACCCTGGAATTTCACCATGGAGGGTGGTAAGTGGAAAACCAGAGTGGTTTTCGCACGAGGTCGAGAGTGGTAAACGGTATTCAAGAAATTCACGTGATTCCACTTATCGCATGCCACGTGGCAAAACAAAACTACCTGATCACAAAATTTTAAAAATTTAACGCTCGGACACAAAAAAACGCGATATGTCACTTCAGCTGTCGGATCTGATGATTTTGATCGGACGATGCGGAGAAATCCCGATGGGAAAGATGCACGAGGCGAAGGTTAAAACATCGGGTTGATTGTGGGCCGTAGGATCATGCATGACGGATAGTTGTGATTTGTTGTCGGTAGAGGGGAGAATGGGTGAATAAGCGGAGAAAAGGTGAGATCTCCCCTGTTAGTTTTATGCATCCGACGGTCGAGATCATCCGAAAACCACAATGTTGGGAAAGGATAAAAAAAAGGGAAAAAATGATTTTGAATGGGTTTTTGTGGTTCATCTAGCGCCTGTTCTCACCACTTAGGTCTCATGGAGGAGGGGTTAAGGGGAAATAAGCCCCCCAGGGGGTTTAACACTATAACGGAGTGGAGAAAGGCTTTTTATGTGTTTTAAAGGGATTCTTGGGGGTTTTAGCGGAGGTTAGTGTTTCTAAGCACCCGGCTGCGGGGCTTATGGTTATATGGAGAAGGAGGCTACAGCATATAAGCCCTTGGGGGCTTAAGCCTGTTGTAATGCAAATGGGGTGTTTTTAGGCCAAAATCAATGTTTTTAAGGCCAAATGGAGGGTTATGGTAGAGGAAAAAGCAGATTTTTAAACCAAATCAAGGGAGCTGTAAGGTTTAAAAAGGGGATTTTGATGATTTAGAGGGCTCATGAAGGGATTTTGGAGGAAATTTAGTGTGGGGAAAAGGGGTGAAAAATGGGGATTTTGAGGGGATGAAATGGAGGAAATGGGGCCTCTTTGACAATAGTTTCTTTCACAAATAGTGAGGCTTTTTAATGGAAACAACAGTGAAGACTTATTCAAAGGGAAAAAGACACATGGAGGCTTCAAGGATGAAATATTTTCAAGGGAAATGTTTCTCTTGAAGACTCAGAACATATTTAGCCACCTGTTTACTTGACAAAAATTTATAGGTGGCTAACAGTGGCTCCACATGGGGATGGCATCTTCTTGAAGGTGTCAAGAATCTCATAAAATAATCTTTGGAGTAGGCCAGATGCCTGGTGCTTAACCATTTTTTTCTTTTCTTGGATCAGCTGCCACAAATCATGAAGACATCATATTAGCAGAAAACATTCTCCCAAACAATCTACCTACCCATCCTATTGTCTTAGAATTTTTTCTTCAAGGTGCACTTAGACTTGCAGACCTTTTACATCATCAATTTTTTATTGAAAGAAAAACTAATCTAATTCTACCCTTATTTCTCCATGAGACCAGACTATACAGTTGGCCTCATAGCTTCTCTAGCTACACTAATATCTGCTAGGATTAAACTGTCTAGAAGATTTCTTCCTCTACATTCTAAGACAAAAATTTAAAAACAGTCAAACTAGGATTAGACTGTCTGGTTTGTTGTGGGTCCATGGCATAAAGACAGCTGCACATGAACTGAAACTTGAAGAAATTAAAAAACAACTGACTAAATGCTCATAGGCTGAGCTTTATTGAGTTTTCCTACCTATCCTACTCTATCTTGAGATATTTACATGTCTAGCTGACAAACTCTCTTTTCCAATACATCTAGTCAATCAGATGATCCCATGACTGGTCCTTTATGCTCATCTCTTTGAGCATGTTGGATAGGCAGGGCCACTCCCACTCTCTTTGTTTTTTAACAGCAGCTTTTAAAATATTTCTTGTTGTCTGCAACAAGCTGCTTTTGATGACCTTTGATCCTTCTTCAAATGTCTGCAAGAAATGAGCATAAGGATCTTGAAAAGATACCTGGTTGTGAGTATCTGACAAGTAATTTTCAACCAGGAATGCTTCCTCTTCCACTGGATCAAGAAAAAGATTCTCTAGAGAAAGAAATTCTTCCTCATCTTCATCACTTTTTGAACTAGAGGACTCATCATATACCGCAGTGCAGTCCTCTTGTAGCTCTGAGATATTATGATCTGGTGGCCTCAGCTCTGTGAAAATACTAACATATTCTTGACCAGGGGTTTGTTTGGTTACCTCAACCGTTTCAAGAGAAGGCTCAGTATATTCAACTTGCTCAAGAGTTTCTTCATTTCTTTCTTCCTCATCCTCCATGCTAAAAAGTTGTTGACTTCCAGATTCATGGAAATTATTACTGATGATGTGATATAAAGCAGAGTGAAGATTCAATGAATCTTCACCTGCTACTAGACTTTCATAACCTTCTTCATCAATATCATAAATAGCCTGACTTGGCTCATTGCTTTCTGGAAGTTGATGCACATGATCTTCTTCCCACAAATATATTGATGGTGATCCTGCAAGCTTAGTTTCCCTTTGGGAAAAATCATCTTCAGATAGATAAAAACTAGGAAAATCATAATAGTAAGCAATGTCACCAATCAAACCTTCTGGATTCTCAGCAAGACTTTCTTCAAAACAGTCTGCAAGTTCATTCTCTGATCTAAAATCGTGTTCGTCATACATGCTTTGCATGTTGCTTATGTCTTGCAGTGATCTGGCTTGTTTTTCCTGAGGACAAGGTGTGAGTCTTTCCCAATCATCATTTCTAGTTTCAACCTCATATTCTTCCTCTTCTATTTTTAGCAAGGTGTTGGTTGTCTCTATCAATCTTTCCAGCTTTTTTTCTAAAGAGATCTGCCTTTTTTGCTCTGCTTGGTCCTTCTTTATTGCTTTTAATATTTCCTCCCTGCACCACAGGTTGTATCGACAGTAATTACTATGTTCTGCATTTCCTCCAGGCTTGGAGGTTCTCTTTCTCTTATATGGAATTCCACCTCAGGGTCAAAAGAACTTGGATAGTGCAATAGGCCCATCCCAGGGGTGGTTTTATGTTAGCAGATATTGCATTGTATATCTTATTGAACCTGGCTAAAAATTTATGTACTGTCTCTCCTGGTTGTCTTCTCAAATTCTGGTATTCTTCTAGGATGAGGAAGACATTACCCGGGACTACCCATCTATCAAGGAAAACTTGAGCAAATTGATGAAAGCTGAAAATGCTTGCAGCTGGAAGGTTTTTAAACCAACTCTTAACATTTCCTTGCAATGACAAGGCAAACATTCTAATACACACATCATCTTCTTCTATCTCATATAATTCAAGTAAATCCTCAAGCTTTTGAACATGCTGCCCAGCAGTGATCTTTGAATTTTCTCCATCAAAAAGGGGCAACTTATTGGGAAGTCCTGTAGGAAGGGGTTGGAAGATAAGAGGAAAAACAAGAGGCTTATATCTTTCTATGACCTTTGTGGGTGTAGGCAGTGTAACAAGAGGCCTATGACTACTTGAAGTTTCATTAGGGTTAGGAGATACAGCATGAGGCTCTAGTTTCACTGGGCTTTTCACAGGTGTATAGTTCTGTTCATGGTCTGAAGGCTGAGGCTTGAGATCTTTCCCATAATCAATGTGGATATCATCTTTGTACACTTGATCAGGCTTAAAGTGGGATAGAACGTAGTGGTGGATAAAAATAATGAATTCTTTAAACCAAATCCAGCCTAAATGTTCTATCCTTCTATAAGGTCTAGCCATATTTCAGGTTCTTCCTCCAGTGGAGTCTTTAGGTATATTTAGGAATTGTGGGGTCGCCAGGTGGAGGATTCTCAATGCTTATATGAGGGTTTTTGTCCACCATCAGCAAGTAAATACCAATCTAACCAGAAATTTTGGGTCTTTCTGAGGTCCTAAGGATATCTAAGATGAAATTCACTCAAAAGTTCCCCAGCGGAGTTGCCATTATGTTGTGGTTCCTATGTTTTGGCCAAATTGGCAAGACCAAAAGATAAGACAACATCAAACCACTTTGGGATCCTAGGATCTAGCCCTCCTGGATCCAGAGAGGGATCTCTCTATATATGTAAAGAATGATATATATTTAAGGCTCAAAATGAGGTATTAGGCTAGGTATGAAGCACAGGGGTTTTTGACTTGTTTGTTGCTTGGATATCATTAACTGAGAAGGTTATGGAAGTAAAAAAGGAACTGAATAGAAGGATTTTTCAGCATGGGAAGATGGGTCAAGAAAAAGGTTAATCCATTGGGCTATGGAGTCATGAAAGGGGATTACTTGCATAAAAACTATCCAAGGGTTTCCATAGGGAAAGTCATCTATACTAAAGGATCCTTTAGATATATGGTGGAATGGAACATTAAGAATGAGTGAAAGAAAGAAACCAAAGTGAAACCTAAGATTAGGTCAGATGTCATCTAAATCTAGGCCTGCTTTGACATACTTCAAAGGAAACTCTCATAAAAGACACAAAGCATAGCTTAAGATCAGGTCAAATGTCATTTAAATCCAAACCTGCTTTCAGCATACTCTCAAAGAAAACAATCCAGCAGTCCTTGTAACTACATTCAGAAAGTAGAATGTATTAAAGATTGAACATAGAGTAAGGCCTAAGATCAGAGAAAGACTTTTAACCTTCAATGCTTTGACACTAACTCAAAGGGATCTTAGAAAGGCTAACTGTTGGAAGAGGCACCTAGTGAGACAGGGCTAGCTCTAATCTCCCAGTTTCCAAATTCCTTCAGCTGAAACCAAATAAGAACATCCAAGGAAACAAACTCCAAATTCATACATCAGTAAAGCATGGACCAGCCAACTTCTATACTGGTTGAATTGTGATGAATTTTCTCTTAGATACACAAATAGCATAAAACATATAGATAAATATTATAATGAGACTTAGGGTACTTCCAGCAGTATATCCTAATCTATGCTTGATGTTATTTATCTGAGAATAATGGATAGTATGATAAACATGAAAGGCAACAATTGCAGTAAGAATACATCACCGATAATATAGACCAGGATCCTGTGAATCTTCTTGATTAATTGATGTGCAAAACCAGTCACATACTTTGAGCTCAATGGCCTTTTACAACCCATACTTCTCTTCCCAAACTACTATATTACAGACTACCCAGCTACTTCCCCTCAATAACAATTCTAACAACTAATAGAATCCCAACCCCCAACCACATATTTTCAATGAGTTCTTATAGGAGAATGAGTGATAGCAGTAGTAAATGTAAGCTAAATTGTTCCATTAAGGCAGAGGAGAAGAAGGTCGAGTGCCCATTCTACATAATGGCTCTTCATTAAATGTGTGTACTCTGTAGTCTGATCTGGAAGTCTTTGTCAATAACTTCAAGTATGTTCCTCTAAAGTATTCTGACTGGTGGTATTCTGTATTTCCCTCTAAAATAAGTAAAGTGGATAGAAAGTCTGCAGATCTCCCATACTTCCATAACTGTTGTCCTGACAGTTCTTAAAGCCTCTTTCAGTGTAATAATTTTTCTAGGGTTCGATGGAAGATGGGGGAAGTCATGTAGATAGTCCTCTTTTGGAGAAAACGCTTTGCAGATGTTAAATCACAGATATGGCTTGTTTCATGCACTTTAAGCTTAATTAAGCCCTTTAATCATCTTTATGGTCTTCACTACGTCTTTATCCTCTCTGAACATTGGATTATAATCATTAATCTTCAATAAATAGGCTTAAATCCTTTAATTCTCTTCGCTGATACTCTTGTCTGATTCTGTTGACTGTTTCTGGTGCATGCGTAGGTTTTAATGGCACAGGAGGATTTATATCAGGGTTTTAACACTAATCCTTTAATGAAACATTCTTTAAAGACCTCTTTAGTGGTGTGTTTCCTTGTATTTTTGGCTCTGGAAACGTCTTCCTGCACTCTGAAAAACCCTGTATGTGACTGTGAAACAGAGTGGATTCACGCCCCTTTAACACCTGCAAAAACATGATAAACACAGTAATAAATCCATGCGGGAGGGAGGATGGATGCTTTGGAGGCTTGTGGATTATAGAAAGAAGCGATGGAAAATGGTGGTTACAGTGAAAAACAGGCGAAAGCGGAGGATGAAAAACAAGCCAAGAGGGAGTCTGGTGTGAGGAGTGTTTGGGACCGTTGGATTAGATCTTCCATCGGTGATCAATGGTTGACATTGCACGATGAAACTATTTGGAGGGCTAAATGAAAAATGGGACGAGGTTATGTAGTGGCTATCAAATCAAATGAATGGGCATCCATGATCGTTTTACGGGGAACATTTGAATGGGGAATGAGCGGAGATGAACATGAAATTAGGGTGGTTGGATTAAAAGGTTTAATGGTGGAGAACGGTGGATGAGGGTGTTCGGTGGGGTTCAGTTGGATGGTGAATGAAAACACGAGGTCAAATATGAGCCGTCAGATCGAAGAAATCGATGGCTACGATCAACCCTGGAATTTCACCGTGGAGGGTGGTAAGCGGAAAACCAGAGTGGTTTTCGCATGGGGTCGAGGGTGGTAAACGGTATTCAAGAAATTCACATGATTCCACTCATTGTGTGCCACGTGGCAAAACAAAACTTCTTGTATCGCACAATTTTAAAACTTTAATGTTGGGACACAAAAAAACGTGATATGTCACTTCAGCCATCGGATCTGAAGATTTTGATCGGACGGTACGTAGAAATCCTAATTGGAAAGATGCACGGGGCAGAGGTTAAAACATCAGGTTGATTGTGGGTCGTAGGATCATGCATGACGGACAGTTGTGATTTTCTGTCAGCAGAGGGGAGAACAGGTGAAAAAGCGGAGAAAAGGTGAGATCTTCGCCATTGGTTTTATGCATCCGACGGTCAAGATCATTAGAAAACCACAATGTCAGGAAAGGCTAAAACAAAGGGACAAACTGATTTTGAATGGGTTTTCGTGGTTCCTCTAGCTCCTGTTCTCACCAGTTAGGTCTCATGGAGGAGGGGTTAAGGGGAAATAAGCCCCCCGGGGGGTTTAACACTATAACGGAGCGGAGAAAGGCTTTTTATGCATTTTAAAGGGATTCTTGGGGTTTTTAGAAGAGGTTAGTGTTTCTAAGCGCCCGGTTGCAGGGCTTATGGTTATATGGAGAAGGAGGCTACAACATATAAGCCCTCGGGGGCTTAAGCCTGTTGTAATGCAAATAGGGTTTTTTTAGGCAAAAATCAATGTTTTTAAGGCCAAATGGAGGGTTCTGGTAGAGGAAAAAGCAGGTTTTAAACCAAATCAAGGGAGCTGTAAGGTTTGAAAAGGGGATTTTGATGATTTAGAGGGCTCATGAAGGGATTTTGGAGGAAAAGTAGTGAGGGGAAAAGGGGTGAAAAATGGGGATTTTGAGGGGATGAAATGGAGGAAATGGGGGCCTCTTTGACAACAGTTTCTTTCACAAACATTGAGGATTTTTAATGGAAACAATAGTGAAGACTTCTTCAAAGGGAAAAAGAAACATGGAGGTTTCAAGGATGAAATATTTTCAAGGGAAATGTTTCTCTTGAAGACTCAGATCATATTTAGCCACATGTTTGCTTGACAAAAATTTATAGGTGGCTAACAAGGTGTCACCCAAATCTTAGAAAACCTTGAGAGGATAGAGTCTATGATCAAAGTAAACTTCTTGTCACATACATAAAACAAAGCGAAAAATAAAATATATTTCCCTTTAAATTAATCTATGTGATCAAGCAATTAAAAAAGTGTTTAGAATCAGAGCTCGGAATCTCCACAGTTCTCATTTTTCAGTCTACATTTCGGGTCTAAAGCAAGACCCATCATCAGGACAAATCTGCCAAAAATCCACTATGATCAAGTGTATTTTTGTTCATTTGTGTATGATACTCAAAATCCTAGAAGACCTATGCGTCCTCACACACTCAAAAGTAACTGGGCCTTGAGAATATTTCTTGCGAGTGCTGGCACAACATCCCGTAAGAGTTGGCGACGCCCCCAGTCAACTGAAGAGAATCCACCAAGGTAAAGGTAGAGGGTTTGGCGCTTTCCTGCACCATCACCTATAGGGTAAAGGTTGCCTAGTTTTTGGCCACTAAGAACCACCATCCCACGTGAGCGTTCAAGTCTTGGGCTTCTTGGTAGTCAACTAACAGTACCGAGTATCAGTCAGGTCAAGTAGCCCCAACTGATACTGCACGCACTGCGCCTAAGCCTAACCCCCTCTGAAACGGGTCTCTGCCGCACTCAAGTTTTATTTTCCGTGGGCTGATAGGTGGATTTGAAGCTCCCTAAATACACAACTTCTATGTTTCAATATGAATTATGATCAAGTTGGTTTACTAGATGCCTACCCCCTTGATCCTAACTTAAGCTATAAATTTTTTTGTGGCCCCTGTGGGTAGAATTTAGTGAGTTTGGTTAAGTTAGTTTTAGGTGTCTTTACTTCGCTTATTGGGTGAGTGTGTGTGAGAATAAAGTGGACAAGCACATATTTTGAACGTGATTGATCCTTTACAAAATCCCCTATTTAAACTATGTTGTATTTTTCCTGGCTCAAATGGAAAACATGTGCAGATAATGGCCTGCTTTCAAATTTTCCTAGTTAATCTATGTCACTAACTATAGGGAGATCGTGAATTGTGAATATGGAGTGTTCATATGCTTATCTAGGATCCTTGGAGGGTGAAAAAGTAGCATAGATTACTTGCTCTTCTATAAACATTGCAATCCTAGTCTCACAATTCCTAGTGCAAAAAATTGAATTAAACTAAAAAATTTTACACTAGAACAAAGAAAACTAGCTATGCATGCATGGTCTTGGGCCACTTACTTGGACTAGTTATCTAGGTGTGAGTACCAAAATTTGCAAAACATAAATTTTTCGGAATGCAAGTTACTTTTCCCCCCTACTTAAACTATGTGTAAATTTTGCAAAAATCAACTTGAAGTAAAGCTAACTCTAAGCCTACATAAAGTAGCTAAAAGTTAGTTTTAACAAGCTGCAGGGTACCACAACCAGTGTTGGCAGGTATATTAGGGGTTTCCAAGCACTTTATAAGCAGAAAAAGGCAGAATTTAGGGAGAAATTTATCATTCTGTAAATTGCACGCAAAAGGCTGAGACAAGTGCGCTATCTTCTCACGGGTCAGCACTGAACGCGTACCCTGCGCGACTGTGAGGAAAAAATGGGGACAAAATCCTACAAGCAAAAAAATTAGGAGCTGCTCTTCTTCAGTCTGCCACTTGGGGTGAATCTAGGGACTACAAGAGAAATCATAGGACATTCATCTCCACTCCACAACATAGACAGAGGTCTCCTGCAAAAGAAGGCACAACCACATAAACTTGGTAATAAAATGTTAGTGGAGTCACCAATCCTGTTGTGGTGTGTTTGGTGCACGCATGTATGAAATCACACTATTTTAAGGGGTGTGGTTTACCCCTTTAAACTATTGGTAATAGGCAGAAATAAGTGGAGTAACTGAGCATACTATATATAAAAATAAGCATGCAAATGTAATATAAAAACTAAACTAAAACTAAACATAAATAAACAGAATCTCTGAATGATTCAAAAGACACAATAATGCAAATGATGGCTCTAGGCCCCTCTTATTGAGCACTGGTAGTAAGGAGAAGAATACTTTACCCTCTTTCCAAAGGGCCCCTAGACAATGGTTCTAGGTCTCGATGCAAGGACTTGATTATCCCAAGCTTGCCTCGGTGCAATCTCCTTCTCTCTCTACTGTGTGGACTAAGCTTGTTGGATGGCCAACAAGTGAGTCCCCTCTGTCTTCAGCTCCGGGTCACACACTGTTGGTATTGCTTGGGCAATTCTGGCTGACATAACAATGTGATCACCCATTCTTCATCTCATGGTGGCTTTATATAGGGGATTTCAAATCCTCCTTCCCTCCCTTAGTACATTGTGGATAGTGACCCAAGGGAGAGGTATGATTCCTTTGTGCTCCAAATATTCCATTATGTGCTCACATAGTGTCTAAGGAGGCATTGGTGGCTGTCCTTAGGCGACTTCAAGTAAGGAGTAACTTGTCCTTTGCTTTATGTGGTCCCGGATAGTGACATTTTGCCACTCTCAGGAATGTGCGCTTATCGGGTCGAAAGGCATGCAGAAGGCACTCTTCTCGAAGGATAATGCGCTCAATCAACATTTAAGACTTGGTTCAAATTTGATTTTCCTTAAACCTTTGAGATTTTTAAATACTTTCTGGATCCTGTAATGTCTTCCAGCCCTGTAAATCCTTTGGCTTGATATTAAATAATGTCATCTTCTACTGTACGATTTTCTAGTGTTAACAAATGGCAATGTGTAGGATTTTTTCATTGATGTTCAAATTGACATTTAATGGAGGCACACCTCCCTCTTGAAACTTTCCCTCTACCTCTGGTCCAAACAACAATTCTGGCTTTTCATTGATCAGATTAGAGTATCAGTGTTATTTCCTATGTTTAAAGCCTTCAAAACTTGAGATCTATATACATCTTGAGTCACTAATTTAGTAACGGGTATAGCTATTTTTATCTTGGCAATTTCACTCTCAATATTGAATGGTGTCTGTGTTCTTGGCAGATTTAAATCAGTTTTATCATATATTTTTTTTCAGCAACTTCAGCTTGCTGATTTTTATTTGGAATCTTAGTTAAAATAGTTTTTCCAAGGCCACTAGTTGATGTACTAGGGGAGCTTTGGTCACCATCCTATTGGCTGATTTTGTTTTTTCTTTGATCAGAATCCTTAGCCATTGTGTTCGTATTTTCTGTTGTCTTTTTAGGAGTGTTTTCAGGGGTCTTCCTAGCAAAAATTTCTAGTTTGCTCCTCTTGGGGATATCTTGGGTTTTCCTACTTCTGAGGTCATACTGCCTATGAACCTCCATGATAGCATTTCTAAATCCTAGTTTGTATTCTTTAGAATCCTCATATGTTCTTTCAGCTTTGTTTGAGGAAAACAAACCTTGTTCTTCTTCTATGAGGAAAACAACGTCCTCATTATCAGAGCCTATTAGATTCACATGGTTTTCCTCTGGCTCCTCAGTCTCTCTTTCCTCTTCATCTACATAGTTTTCTTGGAAAGGAGGTCTGATTTGCTGGTCAGTTTCTCTTTGTCTTATTTGAGGAGGATCTCTTCTGAAGTTTTGGTTTTTGTTTTTGTTTTGAGGATTTGTTTGGTTTTCCCTAGGGGGTGCTCTTTCATTTAAGTTAATTCTCTCCATCATCATTTCCATTGTCCTAACTAGACTATCAATTTTAGCATCAGATGTGGAGGCCACAGGTTCCTCTTTGTATGTAACCCTCTTTCATGTTCTCATTCTAGCCCTTTTAGCAATTAGATTGGCTTCTACACTTACTGTTCCCCTTTGCATGTCTTCTAAGGTAAGGGTGTTAGGTCCCTATATTACTAGTATAGTCCCTTATTGTTGTTAGTGTAACCCCCTTATTTTTATTATTGTACCCTTGTAACCCCCATATTGTTATTATTGTGCCCTTAAATTATTATTGTTAGGTCGGCTAGGATTAAATTGTGGCCCCACTAGGATTACATTGTGGCCCCATGGACTTCTATATATAGAAAGGAGGTTTTGTAATTTGAATCATCCAAGAATTGTTCATTCATGTAATGTATTGGAGGTTGCCCCTTAAAAGTGGCTTATTTCTAAGGCGTTGATATCTCTTTTCTTCAATTTTTGGAGCTCGTTTCACAACATTTGGTATTAGAGCTTTGATATTCTAGGGTTTTGCTGCTCTAAACAGGTCATCGTGGAATTTTCGCTATAACTTTTTTTCTACGAAGGTTCAGAATCTGAAATTTTTAGAGTGCGAAGCCAAAATCCTAAGGAATAGCTTCACAAAATTTCAGAGCTTGGTTCACAACATTTTTAGAGATATGATCTGTGCAATTTAGGTCATTTTGCAGGCTCCTGAATTTAACCTAAACAGGTCATTGTGGTATTTTCGTAATAACTTTTTTCTACGAAGGTTTAGAAGCTGAAATTTTTATAGTGCGAATCCGCAATCCTGAGGAACATCGTCGCAAAATTTTAGATATTGGTTCGCAATATTTTCTAATATATGATCTATGGAAGTTAGGGCTTTTTTAGGCTTCTAAATTTCATCTCAAAGAGGTGATAGTGGGAAAATATTCATATCTCTCTCTCTGAGAATCAGATTAGAATGTTGTAAAAATTGGCTGTAAGTACACGAACTATAGTTTTCGTTCTATCAATTAAAGAGGAAAATGAGGAAACAGTGACACGTGGCAAGTCGTACAAGTTTTCTCTACTGAACCAATCCAAAATTGGGTCAGAGTGGGAGATTGGACATAACTTTGCCTTAAAGAATCCAAATCAGATTAGACCTGTGGCATTTGAAAGACACTTCAGAAGGCTACTAAAGGGATGAATTTTAGATATTCGGGATCTACAATTATAGAGATAATTTAATTTCAATATCTAGCTCCTCAAAAGCAAGTAAAAGGTGTGTATTTTTTTTCCGAATTGCATAAGTCTTGTTTGAAGAATCAAGTTGAATTGATTCCAAGGGCATATTTTAGAATAGATATTAGTATTGGATTCTAAAATGGCCCCTAAAAATAATTCAACACCCATTAAGGCTTTATAAATCTCTACTATGACTCATGAAGAAGAAGAATGGCAACATGATATATCAAAATTACAAGAGCAAGTGCAACAAATTTCGCTCTCACAAAGAGCAACAAAAAATGACATGAAAGTTTTGAAGAAAGACTTGGAAACTAAGATGGATGGTTTGAAGAAAGGCGTGGAATCTAAGATGGATGGTTTGAATAATGGCATATATGGCATGGAATCTAAGATAGATGGCATGGAATCTGGCATGGAATATAAGATGGATGACATGGAAGCTAAGATCGAAGAGAAAATGGAAAACATGAAAAATGATCTAAAAGTAGACATGGAAGGTTTGACAAAGTTGATACAAGAAATGTTTCCTAATGGTGAAAAGATAGTAGAGGAAACTCATGATGAGAACAAAATAAACATTAATCGTGATTTCATAAAATCTAATGTTGGCGGGAAGAACCACCATATTCCAAAAATGGATATGAGGAAGATTGATGGAAAGGATCCTGTAACATGGATACTACAGATGGAGCAATATTTTGATCTCCATAATGTGCAAAACACACAAAAGGTACGCATTGCAACTTTACATTTAGAACAAAATACATTTGTATGGTATCGATGGCTTTACTCCCATAAAAAAATTGTCACTTGGTCAATTTTTATGGAGGAAATGATAGCACATTATGAGGATACAAAGAGAAACACCTTCTTTAGCCAATTGATAAATCTCAAACAAAAGGGTTTAATGGGGAAGCACATTGAGGACTTCCAAAAATTGAATATAAGGGTAACTGATATTCCAGAGGAACACAGGATTGATCTCTTCATAGGCACTTTAAAGGATAACATCCAACATGAAGTTCACGTTTTGGAACTTGATTCATTGGAGAAGGCATTCAGGTTGGCAAGAAAAGTTGAATGTAAAATTATGGCGACAAGGAAGCCTACCACTCAATTCTATAAAGAAGGAAGTGTTTCTACATCTAGATTTCCACAACCTACAAGGTTGACACCACAAAATTGGAAGAAAAAAGAGCAAAAGGGCTTTGCTATAGTTGTGATAGCAAATACACTAAAGGTCATAAGTGTGCTGAGAAGAAATTATTTTACATAGATTGTGAAGAGGAAGAAGAAAATGAACAAGAATAGGATATACACCAGGAACCAACCCTAGAAGAGGAAGAAATGAGTCCGACCATATCGTGTAATGCATTGGCAGGAATTACCACTCCTCAAACTCTCAAGATAGAAGGACATATCAAGAAGAAAAAGGTAATAGTGTTGATTGATTCAGGTAGTACCCATAATTTTATTCATTGTAAGGTAGCCAAGAAATTGAATTGTTTCCTATACCCAGCACCAGAATGTCAAGTGATGGTTGCAAATGGAGGAACTATAAATTGCTCTGGAAAATGCCATAATATCAAGCTAACCATGGAGGAATATGTATTGAATATTCCAATGCTTTCCATTCCTATGGGAGGTGCTGATGTTGTACTAGGAGTACAATGGTTACAATCTTTGGGGACAGTAGCTTTTAATTTTCAAGAACTTTTCTTGAAATTTTTTTCAGAAGGAAAGGAAGTCGAACTACGGGGTATTGCAGGGAAGCTGGGAAAGATAATAAGCTCTAATGTCATGGCAAAGCTTCTAAAGAAAGAGCAACGAGGCGTAATTGTACAATTATGCTCACTAGAAGTTCCAACATCAAAATCATCTATTTTTGTAGATCTCCAAAAAGTCTTGGACAATCATTCCAAGGTGTTTGAAACTCCCAAAGGACTCCCACCTATTCGTGATCATGATCATGCTATTCATTTGATTCCAGGAAGTGTTCCTCCAAACATCAGGCCTTATAGATATCCTTGTGTCCAAAAGAGCGAAATTGAACGTATGATTGCAGAAATGTTAGAGGCGGGTATAATTCAACCTAGTCAAAGTTCTTTCTCTGCTCCTGTAGTATTGGTACACAAGAAGGATGGATCATGGCGAATGTGTCCAGATTATAGGGAGCTCAATAAGCTCATCATTAAAGATAAATTTCCCATTCCTGTGATTGATGAATTATTGGATGAATTACATGGAGCAATTTATTTTACCAAGTTGGATCTTCGTTCAGGATATCATCAAATTAGAATGAAGACTGAAGATATTCCAAAAACAACATTTCGAACTCATGAGGGTCATTATGAATTTTTGGTCATGCCTTTTGGCCTTACCAATGCACCTTCACATTTCAAGGGTTGATGAATTCCATTTTCAAACCCTTCCTTAGAAAATTTGTGCTAGTATTTTTTGATGATATACTAATCTATAGCAGGTCTTGGAAGGATCATGTTGAACATGTTGACAGGGTGCTCAAACTATTGCAGGAGAAACAATTATATGCAAAAAAATCCAAATGTTTCTTTGGAGTACAAGAGGTGGAATATCTAGGTCATATTTTATCTCACGAGGGTGTTAAAGTAGACCCTAACAAAATTAAAGCCATTAAGGAATGGAAAGTCCCCACAACCATAAAGCAGTTGCGAGGATTTCTCGGGTTAACAGGGTATTATCGAAATTTTGTTAAGAATTATGGGAGAATAGCAGCACCTCTAACAACATTATTGAAGAAAGATGCATTTTCATGGACTCCTGAAGCAACTAAGGCCTTTGAACATCTTAAAGAGGCAATGTGCCTAGCACCGGTCTTAGCTACGCCAGACTTCACAAAAACCTTTAATGTGGAATGTGATGCCTCAGGAAATGGAATTGGTGCAGTTTTAATGCAGGAAGGAAGACCCATTGCTTTTGAAAGTCGTCCAATCAAAGGAAAGTATTTACAAAAACGTATTTATGAGAAGGAAATGTTAGCAATACTGCATGCACTAAAGAAATGGCGAACTTACCTAATGGGAAGACACTTCAAGGTAAAAATTGATCATGATAGTCTTAAACACTTTTTGGAACAAAGACTATCTTCAGAAGAGCAGCAAAAATGGGTCACAAAGATGTTGGGTTATGACTTTGAGATAATCTACAAAAAAGGAAAGCTTAATGTTGTTGCAGATGCACTCTCAAGAAAGAATGAAGAGGTGGAAGCATTGCTTTGTGCCATTTCTATTATCCAACCAGATTGGATAACCGAAGCAAGAGATGAATGAAAGAAGGAAAAATATGTATGGACACTCATTCAAAAGTTGCAGCAAGATCCTAGTACATCTGATACATTTAGTTGGAAAAATGATTCCTTATGGTACAAAGATCGCTTATATCTTTGTAAAGATTCCCAACTAAAACAAAAGATTCTTCTGGAATTGCACACTTCTCCTTTAGGAGGACACTCAGGATTTTTAAAAACTTACCACAGGGTGAAGAAAGAATTTTTTTGGGATGGCCTTAAATCCGATATTCGAAAGTTTGTGGCGGAATGTTTGGTTTGCCAGCAGAATAAAGTGGAAACAATTAAGACCCCAGGACTTCTACAACCTTTATCCATTCCAAGTCAACGTTGGGAGGAGATTTTAATGGATTTTATCATAGGTTTACCTAAGTCCGAAGGAAAGAGTGTCATCATGGTGGTAGTTGATAGACTTACCAAGTATGCACACTTTTGTGCATTATCTCATCCATTTAAAGCAAGTACAGTTGCTACTACATTTATGGACACAATTCAAAAGCTACATAGAAACCCAAGGGTTATTGTGAGCGACAAAGATCCCATTTTTACTGGAAATTTTTGGACGGAGTTATTTTCTTGTTTGGGTACTCAATTAGCTCATAGCTCATCTTATCATCCTCAATCCGATGGTCAAACCGAGATAGTAAATAAATGTTTGGAAGGATATCTTCGTTGTTTTGTATCTGATAAACAAACACAATGGGTCAAGTGGTTACCTCTCGCTGAATGGTGGTATAACACTTCCTTCCATACTGCAGGAAAAATGACCCCATTTATGGCACTTTATGGATATCATCCACCATCCATCACATCATCTTTAAGGGAAAATTCGAAGGTTCAAGCAGTGGAAGATCACATCGAGCATCAGCAAGAAGTTCTCCAACTCTTAAAGGATAACTTGAATTTGGCACAAAATCGAATGAAACAACAGGCAGATCAACATCGCAATGAGAGAAGTTTTGATGTAGGAGATTGGGTATTTTTACGGCTACAACCATACAAACAAATGTCCCTCAAGCAAGCTAAGAAGGATACTAAATTATCACCAAAGTACTATGGTCCTTACAAGGTGTTGCAAAAGATTGGTACTATGGCATACAAATTGGAGCTTCCTGCTTCTTCACGAGTGCATCCAATTTTCCATGTTTCATGCTTAAAGAAGGTTATAGGTGAAAATCTTCCAGCTCAAACAATATTGCCAGAACTTGATGAGGAAGGAAAAATCATATTGGAACCTGAAGCGGTCACGAAAACAAGAACTTGACAATTACGGAATCGATCAATTTCAGAGTATCTCATCAAGTGGAAGAACTTACCCACCGAAGATTCTACATGGGAGGATGAGAATTTTATACAAAAGCACCCATAGCTACTCAAGCGTTGAGGACAACACTTTTTTGAAGGAGAGGGAAATTTTAGGTTCATATATTACTAGTATAGTCCCTTATTGTTGTTAGTGTAATCCCCTTATTGTTATTATTGTACCCTTGTAACCCCCATATTGTTATTATTATGCCCTTAAATTATTATTGTTAGGTCAGCTAGGATTATATTGTAGCCCCACTAGGATTACATTGTGGCCCCATGGACTCCTATATATAGAAAGGAGGTTTTTTAATTTGAATCATCCAAGAATTGTTCATTCATGTAATGTATTGGAGGTTTCCCCCTCGAAGTGGCTTATTTCTAGGCGTTGATATCTCTTTTATTTTATTTTTGGAGATGGTTTCACAACAAAGGGGATCTATTTCTCTTAATTGGTAAGACATTTTTGGATCAAATCCATCTGGAAATTTTACTAGGGCTAGGCCTTGTGGGGGTTTCATGTGGGGAGGAAGTGCATTATATACACTATTGAACCTAGTGCAGTAGTCTTGAACACTCTCCCCAACATTTCTTTCAAGGTTCTCATACTTTGATAATATCTGAAGAGGATTTTTCTTAGTCTACCACTTATTTATGAATACTTGATGAGGGGAAGGGAGATCATGAATGTTATTAGGGGCTAAGCCCTTGAATGATTTCTTTGCTTCTCCCCCTAAACTTTGGGTAAACATTCTCATTTGTACGGTCTCATCTTCTATTTCTTGGTA
Source organism: Pinus albicaulis (assembly GCA_034641835.2). Classification (NCBI taxonomy): domain Eukaryota; kingdom Viridiplantae; phylum Streptophyta; class Pinopsida; order Pinales; family Pinaceae; genus Pinus; species Pinus albicaulis. The sequence continues at coordinate 985,867,583 of CM076571.1, forward strand.
GTCAAAAGCATCATTCATCTTGTATACATGCTTTTGGGAAGTTGTAGGATCAGTTCCATTAAAATGAGGGATTCTAGATTGATAGTCTTAGGGCATAGGCAGTAAAGTTTGTGGTAGCACCAGGGGGGCATACCATGCTGCCATGATAGAAGGTAATGGAACCCAAGGAGGATTTACAAGAGGAGCGTTTACTAGTGGAAATGGAGGATGGAATGGAGAAGTTTGAACAATGAATGTATGAGTGGGAGTGGTAGATTCACTTGGACCAATTACCTAATATTGAGCAGATTCGGAATGGAAGGAGTCAAAGTGTTGGAGAAGCTGAAGATCAGGAGGAGTGGAAGGAAAGGTTTCTCTACTAAGACTCTGTTGTAATCTGGTAGGCTCAAGGTTTGTCTCTTCTATCCAACTTTGAGACTTAGTTCTGAATAGGTTTCTTCTATGGTCTAAGCCAAATTGGGTATCTTGCAAGGATGTAAGGTTTTCAAGAAAGGAACTTTCTTTTTTAATTGGTCTGACAATAGTTGAATCTTCAGTCCTAGAAGTTTTTCTTAAGATTCTTTCTGGGTCATCAACTATAGCAGGAGGGTTTGGGTCAAGGTGAGATCTGGTGCAAATTATTTATGAAGCCATATTTCAGACCCAAAATATAGAGAGGTTGAACACTTGTATCAGTTTAAAAAAAAGACCTATCTAAAAAATTATTGAATTCACACTGTATGTGGTTGGGTTTTATACTATTAGGATTGATTAATACATTCCCAGGGGAGTTTGTGAGAACCAATGGACTCATCAGGCCTACTGAAAACCAGTGGAGTCACCAGGTGGATGATGCTAATTGTTTTGAGGATTTTTTTGTTGTCCAACATCAACAATTGGATACCAATCTTGAGATATTTTTGGGTTTTCCGAGTTCTTTATATAACACTAATATTTTCAATTAGTGTTCCCCAATAGAGTCGCCATTATGTTAGGTCCCTGTAATTTGTTAGATTGGTAAGACCAAATAAACAAGGGTAACATCAAACCAACTTTGGAGTCCTAGGACCTAGCCTTCTTGGACTCATAGAGGGCTCTCTCTATATTTGGATAAAAGATATAACTTGATTGATTTAGGGTGTTGATTGTAGGCTAGTTAAAATGATAGGGATTGTTTGTTTTGTTTTTTTTGGTTTGGTTGCTTGTTAATAAAAGATAGAGTAATCGAAATTCAAACCATTGGGCTATGGAGTCTATGAAAGGTTTGAAGAGTACAACAAAAAATCAAGGGTGCTCCACAGGGCAAGTTAACAAAGCCAAATGGATCTTAATATCTTATTTGGGTGTGAAATGAACACTAAGTTGTGAGTTTAGTAGTTTAAAGGGAAATTAAGAATCCTTTAACATGTAGTAGAACAAGAAAAGTCTTTAAGATTACTATTTGTAAGAAATAACTAGGACAAGGCATACCATAAACTTCTTTGGCTAGACTTTACCAAGTAAACTTTAAGACAACAATCCAGCAAATCCTAGAGAGCAGGGAACTCCTAAATTCTCTAGTTATTCACTTTCATATAAAGAAAACATTTAAGAAAATAATTCAGTAATGATTAAAGAGCAGAGAACTCATAAATTCTTCAATCGGACTTCAAAGACCTTTAAAGTGACTATTCAAGATAGACCAAAGGATAGGGCAAACCATAAAATTCTTTAGCCAAACTCTAGTAAGTAAACTTCAAAGAAAGCCTTGATAAAAACATTTTAAGCAGAACCAAAGGACAAGGAAAACCATAAACGTCTTTGGCTAGACTCTACTTAGTTAATATCAAGAAAAAAAACTAGGTGGAAATGGAGAGTAGGGAACTCCTAAGTTCTCAAATCAGACACAGTAGAGGAAAACATTTAAGCAACACAAAGCAAACAAAATTAAGGTGCCTCTAATAGCATATCTAAACCTAAATTTTATATTCTGTTATAAGGGAAATTGATGTACAAAATGTAAAACAAAAGGAAAACATTACAAGATCTGAATAACATCACCATTTAACCAAGTTCATGAATCCTTTGAATATGCTTGTTCCATTGATATTCAGTCCAAAATAGTTACAGTACTTCAAAGCCAACTTCTTTACAACTCAAAGTCTATGCAGTATTCAGCTCAACAACAAGCCAACTAAAACATGAAGCATACATGCGTTATTTATCTGAAAAATGAGGATTTTATCCCAAGCTAGGGTTTCAGATGTTATTTATTACAGATTTAATGCATTTTTTACCTTTGAGACCATGCAAGGCCCAAGGCAAAATATCTGAAAGTGACTCACAATAATAATAACTCCTAACTTCATTTTTTGAGCTAAATTATGGAAAAATTTGACTTTAAGGCCTTCTCAATAATTTTTTCAATAATTTTTGGTGTCTTTATTCAACTCCTGGCAAGGGCGCAAAGCCAAGGTATAGGGGCACAACACCGATGCAAACGCGCAGCGCCGTGACATAAAAAATGGCATGTCTTGCAGCCAACTTTTGGAGGCCTTCCCGATGTCCAAATGAGATCCATGATGGCTCATTGGAAAGGTCTCTGAGTCTAGTTTCAAAATATTCTTTCACTTCCCAAAATGGTTCCCATTTTTCCTATCAAAAACCTATTCTCCCAAGACTAGTAAACATGCAGCGCCAAGGCCAAAAATAGGGCAGAAACATGATTTTTAAATGGTTTTTGGCCTTTTTGAATGACCAGTTTTGCTCCAAATCTCCTGGAAATTTTTGAGGTCGATGTACTTGTCATTAGGAACATGAATATGCTAACCATTTTCCATTTGGATGGCCCAAAAAATATCGCATCGCTAGTGGCGCTATGCATTTGGCCAATTTTCTCCATGCTAAACTGTCAAAAAATCAAAATGTGCTCAAAAGTGCCAAAAATCGGAATGTTTCTTACTGATCAAGGGTTAGAGGCTCTGAGGGGCACCTCAGTAAGAATATTGAGCTTCTCTTTCTCCTTTGACTCGGTCAAAGCTCGAATCTTTGCATGGACATGTTTGAGCTTGGCCCTTGCAATCTTGTGTCTCATGGCATAATGTTTCACCATCTTCATCTGAATATCAATGTCTCTCTTTTCCTTCTCTAGTAGGCCCTCCAGATGAAAATTGGCTCTCTCAAGCCAAAACTCTCTATCTCCGTCAATCTCTATTCCAAGTAGTTCACTTAGAGTGAGCTACTTTGCCAATTTTGCCTCTTTCTGCCTTTCTCAGGCTAAAGCCCTCTTCATTCCAGTGGTCCTCAGTCTCTGTCTAGGAAGTTGATCTTCCTCATCATCAATGTCATCAAAAATACCCAAGGTCTCATCCAGTAAAGCCTTGGCCTTTCCTACCTCTCTTTGATATTTGATTTCCCTAACCTCACTGATGATCTGTTTTGTCTCTAGCTATTGATTCTCTAGCCCAAGAAATTTAATCACATTCTTTGCTCTACCAAGATTAGCTTGAAGGTCATTGATATTGGCATATTTGTCTCTGATCACTGCACTAGTAACTCTATCTTCATCCTCATCATCAATCTCAATCAACTGAAACTCCTGCTCAGTTTCATGTTTGTCCTCCTCCTCAACAGTGATAGGCTCTGTAACCTTTTCCTTGCCCTTTTCTACCTGTTTTGCTGATGAATAAGGCATGGCCCCCCTGATATGTCAAAGGAAATGGCTCAATGTCAATCATTTTAGTGCTATCTATCTCAATGTTCCTTTCCTTGCTTGATGCTCTGGTATCATGATATGAGGGTGAAGGGTTGTGGAAAGGTGATGAGGTAGGATCAATATGAGGTGACTGGATGTGAGTGGATGGTGATGTATGAACAGTGGGATTTTTTGGAGAAGTGGATACGGGAGGATGAGATGATGAAGGGACATCATGTTGATGATGGCCAGGTGGTGTAGTGAAAATCTCATTGGAAATGAATGCATCCCATGAAATGTTTTTCTGCTAAATTTGATGCATGACCACCATCTTGATAAGTGAATGATGAAATAGGCTTTGAATTTTCTGATTGTAATCTCTCTTTTGCACAATGTAAGCCATAATATCAATACTACATAAAATATAATAAGGCAAATGCAGCATTCTAACTCTAGTGAAATGAATAAGAATACGGATATGGTATGAATAGAGGTGGGAAAACCTTCCCTCATAAGTGAAGTATTTCATTATTATCCTCATCATGGGCACATACCAATCAATGAGATGAGAAAAAGGGAAAATGGACTTGTTGTGATCTTTGTAACTAGGTTTGAGGTATAGTTCATAATAGCTCATGTCCAAGTTTTCTTGTTTAAACCACCTCTCTCCCACACTAGGTATCCCTGTAGCAGCTGCAATGGCATTGGTGGACATCTCAAAAGTAACCCCAGCAATATTGACCTGCTTGTTGTGTATATTGATGATGAACAGTCTTGTTAACTCCGGGTGATTTTGGACTTGCTGCACTCTCTCACATAACTCAAAGCAGCCCACATGCTTAAAGAAAGAAACAGTGAGAGGAGAGGCCATAAGTTCTCTTATGGTTATGGGTTCAAACCTATTTATTTTATCTCCCTTATGATCATGTCTTCATGGCCTTTGTGCCTCAACACCACTATCTTCTCCCTCAAACATTTTAGACTCTGATTTATAAAACCCTAGGGTACAAGTGGAATGAGATGAGGGGAAGGGAATGAAATGGCAGCTTGAACAAATGAAGAAAATGAGTGAGGGGAAAAATAAATCAATGGAAACCCTAAATCAATGAAATTACCTTGTCTTTTACTGATATTCTATTTAGGAGGATGAAACAAGTGTCTCACAAACTGCAATTAGGGTTTTATTTAGGGTTACACTTCATTTCATTTAAGAATGAACAAATAGCTTCAAAGCAAGGTTTAAAATGTGTACCTACTGATTAGAAGATTTTGGAGGATGATAGGAGAAATTTTAAAAAGTCTTGAACTTGTTTGAATGGCCCCAACCCTTAGCAAACTTCTCTGTCTAGGCGCGCAGTGCCACTGGCTGAGGGCGCAACGCCAACCCAAGCGTGCAACGCTAAGCTCTGAGCGCGTTACACCAATGAACCTTACACGAGGTTCTTCTGACAAGGGTACAGCGCTTTGGAAAGGACGTAATGCCAGTCTACAGGCACACAGCACCTTCAAAAATTTCGTTGAACATTTCGGGCAAGGGCGTAGCGCCAAGGTTCAAGCGTGCAGCTCCAGTGCAAACGCGCAGCGCCAAGAAAATTTAGCAGAATTTCACTTGAAAACTCACAAAATCTTCCTTGTTGAATGCTTCTGATGTTTTGAGAGACAACAATGACTCATTTGAAATGTAAGATGGGCTTTTATAGGCTTGTGGACTTAATTTAACTTTGAAAAACCCACTTTCTAATGTTTGAAGTCTTTTTCCTTTGTCATTGATACTCTTTGACACTTTTTTGCATTGCAGGTTGCTGAAGTCATGAAGTTGGATTTTATTTTCTCATTGACGCTTGACATGTTCACTTTGACAGCTTTGGGATTTAATTATTACATCTAGTAGCATCTTCAAAATCTTCTGTAGTTTCCACCATAAAATTCAACTCATCTTTTCCACCCTCTCTGGCCACCTTTTTCAAATCTCTAAGTGCCTGCAGTTCTTTACAACAATCATCAGTGTTGTCTTCTAATTTCTCTATAGCCCTTTCAAGTTCATTCATTTATGTCCAGGTCACCTCACCTTTTTCCATATTCCATCAATATTTTCTGATAGACTTTCTTCATGTTTTCCCTTGTGTGCTTTCTCCATGTCATTTTCCTGCAAGTAATCACTATTTTGGCACTCAAATGAACTATCAAGTTTCTAACTCGTGTCATCTACAAGACTAAGTTTTTCCCCTTTCCCTTATTGTAAATTGTTTTCATTCAGGAGTAGACAGTCTAGACCATCAGTACTTTATGTTGATAAATCTTCCAACACCTCTACAGAAGTGCCAAACTTTGTCCCATTTTCCTCACTTGCAGGTTCTGAACTAAGAAGATAATCCTCCTAGAAATTTTAGGCCCTTCTTGAATAACCATGTATCAACATTCTATTACATCTAAGCCAGATTCTAGCAAAGGAAAAGCAGTGCCTAAAACATCCAAGGATTTTGGGGAGCCAAAAGAATTCTTATCATAATAAATCCTTCTCATATGTGTGCTAACCTCATCGGAATGAAAGGATGACCTTGAAAAAATGAAAAACCCTAATGATGTAATGGGAGTGCTTTTTGACCTAATTTTGAATGAAATTCGACTTTAAAAATTTCTAGTGAAAAGAGCATTTCCAAAAGTGTTGTTATGCTCAAGGGGACATGGGAATGAGTTAGCAACAAGAAATATTATAGGGAGGATGGAGTTTATTTATAGGGGGAATGGGGAAATGAGGTTATAGGTAGGAAAGAAGGATGAAAATGAGAGGTATAAACCCATAATGAGTCTTTTAAGAGCAACAGGGTGACTTTGAGATGGAAAACTGATAGATAGGGAAAATGTTTTATGAAGATAATGAAGGCAGTGAGATTCTGAAACTCAAGATATTCAAGGAATATTGTTTCTAGAAAACTATAACCACTTTATAGTCATCCAAATATAGTGAAAAATATTGATGACTAACACCACCTATCAACCCGAACACCCCTATAAACTTGTCCTTCAGGGTCTCCCAGTAGCGGGAGCGCCAATGTAGTTCTGCATCTAAATACCATGCAGTGGGGATTGGCCCCAAGGCATGAATGAATAGGTAGACCCATTCATCTGTAGTTATTTCACACCATTCCTCCATCCATGCCGACAAGTGCTCGTGTGAGTCTCCGAGGCCAAGAAAAGTCTTTATGCACAAGTGAGTCGGAGGTTTGAACCCTAGAATCATCATTTCGTGACATTCCTCCCAATCTTGGAATGCCCCCTTATGAGTTTCCCACCACCTCGTCGGGGTTGCATGCATGGCTAGGTTAAGTGCTCGCATCCTTTGCTCCCTTGGGATGTCAGCTTAAAATTTTTGCAAAAACTCCCTTATACTACCAGAACCATCAAAGTAGGGCAGTTCTCTTACCTCTGAGGAGATACACCAGAAGCTCTTCGTGATTCTAAGACATCTCAGAGAAAATACATCATGTAACCGATTCTACCAATTTTCTATCTCCCCATCAGAGTCAGAAAGGCATTCATTTTCCTTTTCCCAACAAAGAACACCATTAGCTATAGGATTGATCCAATCCTCGTCTCTAGCGGTTAATTTGTAAATGTGATCCACATCCTCTTCTTCACGCACCGATTCTGTATACCACTCTCCTTCCGCAGGGTCTTGTGGGACTATCACCCTTGTACCCTCATTCTCAAAAACCATGCTCCTTTTCTTTAGGTTGATAATGCCTCTCATTTTTATCACCCAATCCAGTCCTAGGAGCGCAGGATAAGGGTTCGCATCTTCCACAATCTGAATTATCTCAAAGTTTGTGCGTACCTTAACTCCTGAGATATCTACCATAATCTTTGACAACCTCCCCAATGATATGATCTTCTGTTGCTTAACCATGCACAAATGTATAGTAGATCATTCTAGCTTAGGTTCTCCCATCCGCTGCCATGTTTTCTTTGGCAGTACGTTTGCATCTGATCCCAGATCCAAGATGACCTGATCCATTTCATAGTCATCGATCTGCGTCGTTAGCTGCATTTCCCGACCAGTGCGCTTCTTATGCTTGTAGATTTTTTGAATGTCTCTAATCTCTATAGGAGGTTCAATTCCTTCCGTGCAGCTATCTATCAATATTTGAATATTTTCTACCGCCTTCTCATTGCGTAGCAACTTTATACATGCTTGTAGGAATGGTTTAACTTTGTCATCCACTCTTAGGTTTGTTGGAGCCCTGGCGATAGATGCCTCATCCTTGGCAAAGTCCTCGTGGACTCCGACAAAGGTTTCTTTCTCCTTATGTAGGTCCAGGCTTTCCTATTTTATAGTAGCCTTCTAAATAAGGGGTTTAGTCGCAGCTTTCTCCTCAGCTCCCCCACTGGCCATGCCATTGTGCATTATGACATTAATACTTGGTCCCTCATCACATGGCTCCGCATTAACCCTTTTCACATTCTGCATTGGCGTCTGCTGTTTTTCCTACGTTTTTTCTATCAATACTAGGCAATCTTCGATCACGTGATCCAATTTTCTACAATATCAACAAGATTTTCATGCAAGGTTCGGACAGTCCCTTGAGAAGTGCCCTATTTCTCCACAGTTGTAATAGATCAATTTCCCTCCCCCGACCTGCACCTCCACCCCTTCCCCCTCCCCTTACTCTTGTTGGGGAACATCCTCTGCCTGAGGGAGATAGTGGTGAAGAAGGGTCAGCCTGTACCCTGTATAGGTTCCCTCAGTCTATCATCAAGTCATAGGTCCGACAGTTATGCTCGTCATTTGCCACAGAGGAGCAAAATCGACACTATTTTTTCTTTAATTATGTAACATAAGAAACAAGATGGGGACAGTGGTTGGTATCGTGTAGTCCGAAAATGCGACAATCAACGCACCATAACGTTGGACGACTCAGCCCCACAGCCTCTTTAGGGCGCAATGGACTAGGTCCCCCAGCCTGCATGTAGTCTGCTAGCAGAGGGCACTGATCCTTGGTGTGCCCAAACACCCTGCATCGTATGCACCATACGTCTGGGCTATCTTCTTTCCCTCGTTATTTTCACATATTCTAGTTTTCAAGGTGCATTGCCTCTAGCTATCCCTGGATCTGCTACACCCCAAACTTGGCATCGTATCTTGGTGCAACTTCTAGCTTCATATCAATCTCCAAGGCTTTCTCTTGCATCTCAATCGCATGCTAACCCATAGGTCCGCGCAGGTGAGGTAGCAGCATAGTGATAAAGCATTCCTTGTGCTGCCTATCATCATACAGAAATTCCCCATATTTGATGTTATCACAAAATTGCACCTGATAGGCTGCTAATCAGAAAATATCATGTAACTGTTTCAGACCAATATTTTGACTGAATCTTAGCCTCTTCAGTCTGAGATGTCTCTCTCAAAGGGTTAATGATATTGAATAAAGATGTATTTATATGGCTAACTCTACTTGGAAAACAACTTTCTTGTGATGGATATAGGTTTAAAATAGTATCAGTATGCAAACATTGGGCTTATGGAGTCAAAACTTTCATTATTCAGTAGTGAGTTCACTTGACATGGAAGTTGAGGCAGCTAAGATTTTTTAGCAGTAGTACACACACACATTAAATAGGAAAATGCACAGTCAATTCATCTATAAAGGAAGTTAGAGCATTACATGAATGAATTATGAGTATTAAAGATGAAAACCACTGCAAATGATACACATAAAAGATATATATATAATATAGGCAGGCACTAAAAACTCAATCATAATCTCAGTTGGTCAAGAAACAAGTCTTTGTATTACTGAAACAGTCAAATTACATAAAGCTGCAATTTTGCCAAAAAATCTCCAACTCTTGACAAATTTGACCCTCTGCCCTTTAATAGACTTCTTACATCATGAGATGATCTGCCTCCTGGCTAGATTCATCGAATTTTTGCCTAATGACATCTTGTATAACCATAAAACATCTATTTAATGAGAAATTGACAATTATCCTAATTGACATTCCTTTTCCTAATAGGACTCAAAATGTTCATTATTACATTTAACAACCTTATCTCTAACAATAATTACATAATTTGAAAAATATACTTTCATATGTTCAAATAGGGGTGATGGGACTCATCACTACATAACCTCTTAATTGACCTCCTCTAAAACTGGAAACAAAACCCTGTTTTTTAGGCAAACTTGTCTTCATCTTCAACGAATGCTTTGGCTAGTATTTTGTCTTCATTTCGTGGTATTTTAGTGTTGGATAACTGTTGTCATGGTCCTTTAACACTTGGATAGTATCCATATTTCCAAATATGCCCAAAAACCTTCTTAAAAAACTCTAACACAATACGTTATGAAAGTAAGACAGTTTCGTAGCGTACTTTCATAGCACTTCAAAAATGCCTTTTTCCATCATCCTTTTTTATTCTTTATTTCTTCATGGTGTTCATTCTGCCTTGATACATATACCATACAAATTTCTCCTTTTGAAAGCTCCCAAAACTGGTTCAAAAAGCAAAAAGAAAGCTACAGTAGTTTTGTAGCGTTTTGATGTTCTTCAAACCCAGGCACGCTATGAAACTGCTGAAAACAGCGAAAATTCCATAATTTTGTGTAGTTTGGAAAATATACCTTCTAAGTGCCAAAACCTTGATTCTAACATGCCATTAGCCTTCAATACCATAATCCATCTCACACTATGATTCTTGAGGCATATCTTCCTCATTTATGATGGGTTGAGTTATTAGCTCTTCAAGCACTGTCATTTTTTGGCCTTTTTTCTCCAACTCCTCATGAATTAGTTCAAGTTGCTCCTGTAGGTCCTTAACCTAATATTTCAACTTCCTGTTGGTGGCTTTCAAATGTGTGTTCATCCTCCTGACATGTTTTGCCTCTTTCCTCATTGGAATAGTCCATTTGATAAGCTACTGTGTATTATCCAAAGTCTTGGAAACACTATCAACCTGCTCTTCCCAAATTTCCTTCACCTTTTCAAACTAAATATTCTCTACATTTTGTTTCCTTGCATCTTTCTTCATAACAACAATTTCATGATTGGACAACTTCAATTTTTCTTCAAGGAGTTGAAACTCCATTTTTTCCATCACCTTCTCTTTTCCTTTCTTTGATTTGCTAATTGTATATTTCTCTGCAGGTGATGAAAGGTCAATGATCTCTTGTGGTGGCTGGACTGTGTCAGTAGGTGGATGAACCTCTTTACTACTCTCTAATAGCTTCCTAGCATGCCTTTTCATAGGCTTTCTTGCTTGGAACATAAAACGTGCATCTTCTCCTTCAAATTCTAATTTCTTAGCAGATTTGGCCTTTTTTAGTTTTTGTCCACCTTCCTCTATGTCCTCAACCTAGTCTATAGGAGTTTCTTCTATATCAATGGCATGTAATATGTCTTCTAGATTTCCTTTAGCTACTGCTTTGTCTTCTACATCCATTTTTTTCTCTTCTAAGGCTATTGTTTGGCTCCTTGTCATCCTTTTGAATCCTTGTTTACTGACAGTTTGTTTTGGTTTTACAGGTTTGACCACTTTTGACTTCTGTTTTGCAGGTGGGACATTTGGTGTATCAAAAATATGCAATTTATTTGATTCCATCATGATTGGTTCACTTGGTTCTACCCTTGAAGGTTCACTGGGTTCTGAAACCAATGGTTCAGTCTATTCTACTACTAAGGGTGATGGAATTCTCCTAGGTTTAGGAGTTCTTGAAGGAGTAAGAGCATCCGACTAAAAACCACTAACAAACAAAAATGAAGACCAATCTCTACCTAGCCTTTGGAGTTCATATAAAACCATTATTTTCATTAAACCATGATGAAACAATGAAGTCTCACTCCCTTTAGATTTTTCTTGGACCTTATCTGCCATTTTTGAAAAAATTCTATGTAAATAGAAGGGTAGATCAAGGGAAATCTTACCAGTAAAGTGTAGAAGTATCTTGAAATGATATGAGTAGACTTTATGGTATCTCCCTTCACAAGTAAAATACTTTTGGATGATGAGCAGAAATTTTGAGTAGTTGTCCTTCATGCAACTCCTTGGAATGGCATTGGTGAGATCCATTTCATTGTTTTCAGGCTTCATAAATTCCTTGCACTGCTCCATGTTGAACTTGAAACCTTTGAAACATTTCTCTTGCCCTCTTGGAATCCCTGTAGCAGCTGCAATAACCTCTGGTGTGATGGAAATATTAATCATTCCCACTTTCGTGGCTGTCCCACTGAAAATTAAAGAAAACTCTTTGGAAACCTATACATGGAATACTTGTAATTTCTCACAAAATTGTAAGCAACATGTCCTTCTGAAGACTTCCACAGTTTTTGGGTCTTCATTGATCAAATTCATATCTACTGGTTCATATCTCAGACATTAGCCACCCTTATTTGTCCTTCTTTTCTCTGCCATGGTTTCTTTAATGCCTTCACAGCCTCGCTTGATAGTTTGTAGCTTTGCCTGATAGATTGCAGCCTCGCTTGATAATGCTCAATCTAAACCTTTGAAAAAACCAGCGACCACTTTGGTTTAATGAAATATCTCTTCAGAGCTTGATACACACAAAGAAGGAATGGGAAATGAGGAATGACTGAATTAGGAAAGATTTTGAAGTTTTAATGTCTTCTCATGACATAATGATGACTCGTACATACCTAAACTGGTGATGATGACTTCAGACCTAACCATGTACCTTGGTTTTATCCCTCTAGGACTTGAATGGTATCTAAATTACCCTTTCCCAACGATATTCTGACACCTAATGTCTAATTTGACAAGATAGACAAGAAATCGTGCTTTCCTAGTGTATCTAGTGTAAATCTGGGTTTTTCCACTATGAAACTATCAGCAGTTTCGTAGCGAAAAGTGACATTTCTCAATGTATTTCACTATGAAACTGTGGTTTCTTAGCTAAAATGACATTTTCGGTAGAAAAAACCTTGGGAATTGAAATCTGTCAGAAAATAATGAGTGATATGACATAAGGGGATTTGAAAATGAGTGGGTTTAGACCTTAGGGTAAACTTAAACAAGAAAAAATTAAAATTTCCCTTGATCAAGAATACAAAAAATGAATCCTACAACCCTACTTTTGACACATGAACCTATTCAACTTTGTCAAATGATGCTTCATTTTTTTGGGTGATCACATCTAATAACCTTCTTTAACTGCTGATAAACTTCCCATACAGACTGGTCCCTATCTAAAGTCTTTTAGGTCAGTAAATAGCTGAGAGTAGGACTTGGGCTTTCGGAAATGTTGTTTTAAAGCTTTCTTAATCTCTTGAATAGAAGGATCTGCATGTTGGCCTACGTACCCCATATACCATTCCAAGGCCCTTCCTTCAAAGGCGAGAGATAGTTGTGCTCTCTTTACAGCATCGGTAGCCACATTTTGCGTACTCCATACTGATCTGCTACAAACCAAAATTGGTCCATATCTTCATCTCCTACACCCTTGAAGGTGGGTAGCTTCATGTGTGTGGCCATATCTTCTTCTGGTGGTGGCGGAGGTGTGGGTGAGTTCTTACCCTTATCCTGACTTGAAGGTGGTGTAGCTGGAGGACTATTTCCTGCGTGCACAGTCGACTCTCTTAATGGACTGTAGATGGATCTATCCCCTTCTTGATAATTTCGGTAGTACTTACCACTTCGTGTTGTAATTTCGCTCTGATCATAGGTCATTCATTTGGTGTGGCTGCACAGAACGCCTTTTTCACACAGTAATATTTTAATTAGAGATGGAAATGTTCGCAAGAACTTACCTCTGAAACCTTTGAAGAACCTTCGCTCTACCTCATAATAGGATACAAACTGATTGACTGCGAATTCCATTACAAATCCCCCTAGTACACTGTCCACCCAATGATCTACCATACGAGTGATCGTGTTGTTAGTATTCTCCAATTGTTGAATCAAATCTGGCATCCATTGCATAACCTGATCGTCCTTCCAACACGTCTGAAATTCCACGAGCCTCGCTAACCACTCCTGAAGCTCGTGCGCAAAAGTTACAAAGAAAATTTCATAAACTTTAGTGAATATGTACTTATTCTTCCACTTCTCAGCTGTCAGCTACGTGTTGTGGTTCTCTTTTACAACATATTCCTGAATCTGTCTTTCAAACTAGTCTTCAATTTATGCTTTCTCAGGTCTCCAACGGCCTCATATCATTACCCGGTCTCTCTCTCAAAATTCTCCCGATCCCGGCAATGGAACCATTTGTTGGCTTGAGGGGTCCTGAACCAGGCTCGAAGGTTAAGGTTTGCCAACAAACCCCTATACTACTGACCCTTTTGGCAATGACCTACTTGCCTAGGCCAAGGTCTCACCCGAAGTAGTATGGGAGGGTGTTGGAACCAGGTTTCCACACCCTAGGAGAGAGTAGGTAATTTAAGGCAGATATGTGTTGCAACTTATTAGGTTCGCACATAATGAGTCTATTCACAGTTCTTTTAACAATATAATCACCACATAACCATAGTAAAGCTATTATCACTAAAAGTTAAAATCAATACATTCGCATCCACGTGCGCATCAGCAAATACCATCACAGAACATTATAATCGCAGCTAATTCCAGATCACAGACACATTTGCAGCTTAAATAAATATCACAGATGTGCTTCAGCAATAAACACAATCAATCCAGATAGCACAAAGGTACTTCAAATATATTTCGCATTCATTAGCATCAAAAATCCACTTACAACCCAAACACAGCCCGCACACACAGCCTAGCAGGGTCCGCACACAGCAGGACTGAGGATCTCCATGCACACAGCCAACAGGAGTCCTTACCCAAAACAACCCAGAAATATCTTAACAATTCACACGTAGCATCAATCTTATGACTTACTTACTTACTAGACCCAACTATCTATCTTATTTATAATATAGTAGCCTTCACTATCCTATGGTCCGAAAACCATGGTTTGCGGACCCTAGAGCTACCCTTTAACCCATTACAAAAAATTACGAGCTTTGACCCACCCCAAAACCCCTACGCAGGGCCGACTATTACAAAATTATACAAAAACGCAGGTTAGGGAACCCTGTTCCAACACTTCCTCAAAATCTCCTGTAAAATAAAGATATTTTTTTATAAATGATGATATAATTAAAATCATAAATACATAAATGGGATAATTAATGATTGGCTTACCCCATAGTGTTTAATTTGTCCCATCAGGGTTTCGATTTTGCCTTTTATCTCTTCTTTCTACGGCTCAATCATAATTAAAGAACTAAGTTTCTTGTTTAATTTCATTTGAATATTCTTTATTGTTTGGAACAGATCGGTGGACTAAAAAATTGCTTCATCACTATGCAGTTTCTTAAGAGCATATATGGACTACTCTAAGGTTGGTTCCTTCCCCTTGTCACCCTGTTGATAAAATAAGTGTAATTTGTAATTTTTTTCCACCATCCTCAACTATAAACATTGAAATATTTGAATTTGATGAAACATTTTAAATCAATAAAAAAAATCATTTTTTATATAAGAGGGGAATTTTAGCAAGTTAAATACTTTCTCGTAAATATTATAATATCTTGAAAGTTCATTATGAAACATTAAAAAAAAAATCAAGTAATTTATCCACAATTATTCATCATTATATTAATAAGAAAACCACTATCGCATATGTCTAAATTTATATAGAAACTTCACGCTATATCTTAGGCACTTGTATCAAAGAAAGAAAGAAAAAAATTATATGGAAGTCTAGGTTTACCTCATGTCCGAAATTGCAATAAGTGCTACAGGTTGTCTTGGAAAGAACGAAAGTCTAGAATACCCCTAAAGAGCATGCAACATCTTGATTTACTATGGCATCATGGATAGAAGCATATGATAGTAGCATGTTTAAAATTATACTTGGTTGAGTTGCTTTAAATCATCTTGTCTTTTAAGAATAAAAAGATTGGGGACCATTTTTTATAAATATGCATCCATACAATGTGTAGCATTATGTTAGAGGAAGTCATTTTGTTAATATGGATCATCGTGATCTTGTAATTCATCATCTTGGAAGGCTCTTGGAAGATGAATTATGACAAGATCAATATATATTCCATATCGTATAGAAACAATACTTTGAAAAGAATGGAGGAATGCATTCGGTCAAGTTGCAAGCTCATTGTACGATACAAATAATTAGATGATTGTGTGAAAGATTAAGAATGCATGTTTAAAGTCATCTTTAGAATATAGGATTCATATAATCCTATAAGGAAGGTTGGTCATATGCATATTGAATCTTTCATTTAGTTGTCTGATGTCTAAAAACCATACTATTCATGAGCTACAGGACATGAGAGCAAGAGACACAAATATGTGTGAACCATACTATAAATGCGAACAATGAATAATCACAGATAAACATTGCGCCAATAATATGGAAATTAGAGAATAAACACTTCAATAAATCTTTGAGTTGATAAAGAGGTCCCTAAGAGACTGTATTTTATGATTGAGTCAATAGGGATCAAACAAAGCCAGAAATTATTTCACATAGATAAGTTGATTCATTCAAGTGAAATGGATACAAGTCTTGAAAATTGAATGATCATAAATGTTTAAATGCCATGTGAAATGAAAAAATAAAGGTACAAAAAATGCAACCCATGTACTAACATTATATTTAATTATTACGGTATTTTACCATTAGCATGGGAACCTTTCTCTATTTTATGGGCTTATGCGCTTTTCCTCTCTCTTTCCTATTGGAATCAAGGGACTAACTAATGGTATGGCTCTAGGTAAACTCCAATTGGCTCTATTTCTATAGCTAGCCATATATTTCCCCGACATCGCCCCTAAAAGAATGTGCTTATGCCAGATACCTATTTTGAGGTTGTTGCTTCACATTTCATTCATGGTACCCCATGGATAGTTTTGGTCAATCCAATCAGAATTCATTCATGCAAAGGAATTCCATGTGATAACATTCTAATACATATGTGGTTATCATCTATATATATATATATATATATATATATATATATATATATATTTACAACTTTCCAAGCTTTTGTTTCATCTTTAATTTCACTCTGAATTTTTTCTATAGCATTGATCACAAGCTCAATGAAAAAATATTTTGGAACCCCTCCATAAGTAAGAAATGCGACCAAACTTCTTGAAAGGGATGTTGTGCTCGGCTTATATGTGGTTCCAAATATTTCCAAGGAGTTGATACTTGGGTAACGAACATAATTTTCATCTCTTTCAACTTTGATAATCAACTCTTGAAAATGGATCCTTTTACATGGAAATATTCTACTAACCAGAAATGATCCTTTGACTACATAGCCATTATAGAAAAGAAAACACTGAATGAGCAAGGGGCAGTCCTCTGAAATATTATTGCTTAAATGTTTGTCTTCAAATACATTTGTTATGCATTGTGAAGCCAAATATTCAAATATAATCCAGTGCCATCAGTATGTATTATAAACTCTCCATTCAAGTCATAAACCTCCTTTTCATTCTCACCCAAACATGGTATATCTGCCACATAGAAAAATTCACATCTGAGATATCACCTCCAAAGGGAACGGTTTTTTAAATAGTGAATGTAAACAGAGCTATGTACTTCATCAAACTGACAACAATATGTACATGCATCGTTCCTCATGGATAGATTTGTTAAAAAAAATGTATGTACTTTTTTCATCTACTTCTGAAGATGATTTGGTGAAAATAAAGTAACACTTGACTGATGATGGCATGGTATTTTTCCTTTTTTCCTTTCCACCATCCTTGATTAATTGGTATAGGGAGAAGGTAGTTCTAGGTCTTAATGTAGGTGTGACAGGTGGTGTAATTGCGTTTATGAGATCAGCCGCAAGGACATCTTTGAATTGATGGAGCTTAGGACAGTGGTGTGAGTAATGGCCATAGGCCCACCAAGATAACTCATCGATTATTTCTTTCCCATTTAGAGATATCTTAATTATGCTAGATAGCACCATTTTTTTCTTTGTTTAGTCTAAAGCAACATCATTGCCTATATTTCTTCAAGTGAAGGTACCTACGGTTGTCCAAAGGTGAGATCTAGTACGTTGACAGAATGGGTATAAGTTGTGAACAATTTTTGTCCTATGGATGTAGAAAGGTGAAGGCATCAAAAGGGGCGAGGCATATGAGAGGCTCTTTATAACACCAACAAAGGTCAGTGAAACCAGGAATGGTATTTTTTTTAATAAATGCACTAGATCTCATAAATGCAACATCTTTTTACCTTTTATAGAGACTTTCAACCAATTTAGAGCTTGTTGTTCTAGACTCGATCATGTGAACATACAAGTTTATCATTATTAACCATTTTTGTGTTAAATTATAACCAGAGCAGTTTTCGACCGCTAAAAATTCCATGTTTATCGAACGGAACTTACAAGAATTTGAACAGACCCTCTTGAGGTCCAAATTTTCAACTCAAGAGAAGAAAGAAATAGTGAGCAAAAGATGCATACCTGGGAAAGAAATTAATCGATGGAAAGCTCCAACAAATAGTTCCTCCACCATATCTGAGCTTCTAGGAAATCCTTTTGGTCATACAAATTCCATCGACCCAAACATTTCCTAAGAGAAGGGTTGAATTCCAGTACTAGATTGATTATTGGTTCATTGGCTAAAAATTGTTGGAGGAGTACTTTGTGGTTTTCATAGATGATGAGCTTTGTGGGAGGAGAACGATAATTTTCATGGATGAACAAAAATTCTTTCTCCTCGCCTCTATATTCTTGAAGAGTTTAACATAAAATAAAAGCTCGCAACTTAAACTCTTCAAATCCAAGCCAACAACTTGTTTCATTTTACTATACCTCAAACCAAAAATAGATCGAAATGGAATTCTACAGCATCAATCTATGTTGTGTTTTATAAAACTAAGAATGGTTAGAAGAATGAATAGTTTTTTTTCCAATAATTTCCCATGTTGAAAGAAGAAGCTAGGGCATCATAGCGGTTAAATATTTATACGAGACCAAGTTGGCACAAATACCAGGTTATGATACTTATACGACCCACCATATAGGCGGTTCTACTCCTTATTAAAGAATCTATTGTTATGGTCAATTAGTGGAAGAAATCCCTGAATGATGTCTAGATCTATAAAATAGCAAGAGGGAGCCTTAATTGACAAAAAAAAATATCTTACCTCCACATTTTCTAGTGCCTCTACGCCACCACATGCCCACACATGCCACGGCCACCTACCCTCATCTTTTCAAATGCCCTTGTGGCCTGCTTGACGCCCTTGCTTGGCTAGTGCGCTACTTCGTGATGGGTTTATGTTTGATTAAGGGTTTATAATGTTTGTTGGTTTCTTAAATCATGCTCTAATACCAAATTACTCATATACCTGTTTTTTAATATATAATATATATATTATATATAATATTTATTATATATAAAATATAAATATATATCATATATTATATGTTGTGAAACTAGCTCCAAAAAGAGAAGAAAAGAGATATCAATGCCTTAGAAATAAGCCACTTCGAGGGGGCAACCTCAAATACATTACATGAATGAAAAATTCTTGGATGATTCAAATTACAAAACCTCCTTTCTGTATATAGGATTCCATGGGGCCATCATGTAATCCTAGCCGACCTAACAATAATAATGTAAGGGCACAATAATAACAATATGGGGGTTACAGGGGTACAACAATAACAATAAGGGGGTCTACACTAACATAATAAGGGACTACACTATTAATATAGGGACTTAACGTTATATTATATTATATATTATATATTAATATTTTTTAAAGGATATTAAATATTAATATCTCATCAGTATATATGGTTAGGTGATTAGGAAACATTATAGAGTTATAGGATAGTGAGGCATATTTCAAAATTTGAAGAAAGACATGAAGATGCCATGATGATATTATTTATACTTTTTTTAGGGTATGAACCACAAGGTTGGCTCAGGCACTCTTGTTAGTCAAAATAGTATACCTTCTTTCAAAGCTTTGAGTGAAATATTTCTCAGGAATTGTAGCTCAAGGCACCACAAATTTTGATTACATACATTGAGAGCTATTGGAAACCTTAGAAAAGGAAGGTATTTTTGTTTACCTTGAATGAAATCATATTGAAATACCTTTCTGCAATAAATTTATTATTCTAAAGGAAAGTTTGTGCTCAGAATTTGGAAAAGATAACCCAGTTAACCATACAAATGAAGGTCACCATGAAGACTATGATGACAACATTATGCAATATCTTGGCGATGATGGGAGTATCATTGCTTTAGAGACTGATTTATATGATTTTTATGAGGGAATTATTGAATTTCTTGTTGAACATGGTACTATATTTTTAAATATTTGTAAAGGATCCAAAGAGGAAAAACTACTAACATCTTTGGAGAATGTAGTGTAGAACTAGCCTCATAATACGATCTCTCACTATTTTTGGGGTAGATAGGACTCATTTCAATGATATTTATATTGTTGGCCTCATTTTAAGTAGATTTTATTCAAGAAGATTGTGAAATAGTTGAGATGGAGAAATCATTAACTTCAAATCATGGCATAGGCATAGATATAATTTTTTATGAGGATCTTGTGTTAGAACAACTAGGAGGATTATAATCAACTAGTCAAGGCGCCCTTAACTTCCTTGAAAATGAAGGAAGGAGTTACACATGTTTTTAAGGAGTTGGGAAAGTGAACACTAGTTCTTATAGTCCTTCTGGTGAGGAAATACCAACACATAGGTCTACAGTAATAAAAATGTTTAGGATTGAAATTTTGCAGTCTTATGTGACACAAATGAAGACATTTATGAATGTGATGAAATATTAATCTTAAATTTATTATAATTACTTAAATTAGTAAACATAAAGTGGTCCCATATTAGACATTGTCCAACAGAAAAAAAAAACCCATCAATGGTTGAGTTGGACGTTATAAAATGATTCCCTGGCATTCGTCAAATACTCAAGAAAACATCAGATCTTTAATGGTAAAGTACCCCCGTCAGATATCCAACGGTTAAGGAAATCTTGTCGGATATATGATGGTAAAGGAACTCTCGTTAGATATCCAACAATTGTTAAAAGAAAACTAAAAAAATAAAAAAACTACATTTAACTTCTAACAGTTTTATGATTTTATCCATTCTATCAAATTTCATCGTAATATTATATGCCCGTGTGTATTAGTGTAAGTATGAGAGTAAATAATTTCTCAAGGGTCGCAGTTTCAACTTGTAAAAGAGGTCACAAATTTACAAGATAGTACAGGTTGCAATGTGAGGGTGGGTCACAAGGATAAGGCAAGTCGCAAAGAAAACAAGTAGCAGATAATAATTCAAGGTGAATCGTGAGGTAGAGTGTTAGCATGGGATAGGTTGTAGGTTGAAGCAGGTATGTGAGTTGCAAGGTTGCAAAACAGTGGAGGTCACATAGGATTTTGACCTTCCAAATTTTAATCTAGAGAATTAACGGTAGTGGGTTTGAGGAATGGTTAGGTCCCATGGTCGCAAAACAGTGGAGGTTGCATGAGATTCAAGGTCGCAAAGTTTCAAAAATGACTAGGTCGTAAGGTCGCATCAAAGACTAGGTCACACAAGACAGTTTTTCTCCAAGCCGAGACTTGTAAATGTACGACTTAGGAATTATAACAAGGCACAAGTTGCATGATAGGTCAAGATAGTCACTAGTGAATATGCGACCTCGTGGAAAATTGCGACCAACGATATATTGGGAAATGCAATGAAAATAAGGTTAAGTCTTTAAGTATTCAATCGGGCTTTGAGAATGAATATGGTTCGCATTTCAAATAGACGGCATGGGAAACTCAGGGCTCTGATGTTATTTAAAAACCCTAAAATGGCACGCATAGAGTTGGGGGAAGTGAAACTTAAGGAGAGTACACATTTTCCATACAACCAACAAATTTATGTCATGGTGGGAGAGCACAGGGTAGGATTAGTAGGGACAGAGAGTGGCATCGATTTTAATGGAGCAAGGGAGTGTTGGAAAAAAATGGCTCATGGAGCTAGGGTGAAGGATTGTGTAGCATGTAGTCTTGGCACGTCGAGGACTTGAAGGAAAGGTGAGGGGGAAAATTCATGGTAAAGGGTTTTGAAACTCAATTAGGAATATGTAGGGTCACGCCATAGAGGTTTTGGACACATGTCACTAGTCGTAGAGTAAATGATTACTAGGGGGGGATCATCACATACCAAGTTCACCTACTAGGTGGTAAGAAATAGTGAAATAGTATTTGGGAGTGATGACAATATATAAAACCTTCCACACGTATGAGGGGTAGTCGCATAGGAGAAAGGCACAAAGAGAGGGGTTTCATATGACCGACCCTAGGAGGTCACAAGGTGGGATTACACAAAGCTAGGGGTCGAATGTGACTTTTCAAGGGGAGGTCGCAACGTGGATTTGTGTGGATAAACTATGTTATGAAACCTACTCACAAAATAGAAGAAAAGATAGATCAACACCTTATAAATTGGCCTCTTCAAGGGGGAAACCCCTTTAGATTAAATAAATGAAAAATTCTTGGATGATACAAATGAAAAAACCTCCTTTCTGTATATAGGATTCCATGGGATCACAATATAATCCTAGACGACCTAACAATAATAATGTAATGGCACAAAAAAAACAATAGTGGGATTTTATGGGGCACAATAATAACAATATTGGGACTACATAGGTACAAAAATAACAATAAGGGGGCTACACTAACAAAAATAAGGGACTTCACTAGTAATATAGGGACCTAACATGCCCCTCTCCTTAAAAAAAGTGTTGTCCTCAATGCTTCAATATTTCTAGATGCTTCCATATAAAATTATCATCTTCCCATGTGGAATCTTCAGCGGGTAAGTTCTTCCACTTGATGATATACTCTAAAATTGATCAATTTTATAGCTGTCAAGTTATTGTTTCTGTGAATGCTTCTAGTTCCAATATGATTTTTCCTTCCTCGTCAAGTTCTAGAAATATTGTTTGAACTGGAATTTTGTCACCTATAACCTTCTTTAAGCATGAAACATGGAAAACTTGGTGCACTCGGGAAGATGCGGGAAGCTCCAATTTGTATGCCATAGTACCAATATTTTGCAACACCTTGTAAGTACCATAGTACTTTGGTGATAATTTATTATCCTTCTTAGCTTTATTGAGGGACATTCGTTTGTATGGTTGTAGCCGTAAAAATACTCAGTCGCCTACATCAAAAAATATCTCGCTGCGATGTTGATCTGCCTGTTGTTTCATTCGATTTTGTGACAATAATAGGTTATCCTTTAAGAGTTGGAGAACTTGTTCTTGATGCTCAATGTGATATTCCACTACTTTAACCTTAGAATTTTCTCTTAAATATAATGTAATGGACAGTGGATGATATCCATAAAGTGCCATAAATCGGGGAATTTTTGTTGCAGTGTGGAAGGAAGTGTTATACCACCATTCAACCAGAGGTAACCACTTGACCCATAGTGTGTTTCGATCAGATGCAAAGTAACGAAGATATCCTTCCAAACATTTTCTCACTATCTCAGTTTTCCCATCGGGTTGAGGATGATAAGATGAGTTGTGAGATAGTTGAGTAATTTAATAAGAAAATAATTCTGTCCAAAAATTTCTAGTGAAAATGGGATCTCTCTCGCTTACAATAATATTTGGGTTTCCATGTAGCTTTTGAATTGTTTCCATAAATTAAATAGAAACTATACTCACTTTAAATGGATGAGATAATGCACAAAAGTGTGCATAATTGTTAATTCTATCAACTACAACCATGATGACACTCTTTCCTTCTGACTTAGGTAAACCTTTGATAAAATCCATTGAAACCTCCTCCCAACGTTGACTTGGAATGGATAAAGGTTGTAGCTCGGGGTCTTAATTGTCTCAACTTTATTTTGTTGTAAAAGAAAACATTTCACCAAAAACTTTTGAATATCATATTTAAGGCCATCCCAAAAAAAAATTTCTTCACCCTGTGGTAAGTTTTTAAAAATCCCAAGTGTCCTCCTAAGGGAGAGTTGTGCAATTCCAAAAGAATATTTTGTTTTAATTGGGAATTCTTACAAATATATAAGTGATATTTGTACCATAAAGAATCATTTTTTCAACTAAATGTATCAAATGTACTGGAACCTTGCTGCAACTTTTGAATGAGTGTCCACACTTCTTTTTCATTCTTCAATTCCTCCCTTGCTTCGGTTATCCAATCTGGTTGGATAATAGAAATGGCACAAAGCAATGATTCCACATCCTTATCTTTCTTCAGAGTGCATATGCAACAAAATTTAGCTCCCATTTTTTGTCGATGATTTCAAAGTCACAACCCAACATCTTTGTGACCCATTTTTTCTACTCTTTATAAGATATTCTTTGTTCCAAAAAGTATTTAATACTATCATGATCAATTTTTATCTTGAAATGTCGTCCCATTAGGTAAGGTAACCATTTCTTTAGTGCATGTAGTATTTCCAACATTTCCTTCTCATAAATAGCTTTCTGTAAATACTTTCCTTTGATTGGACAGCTTTCAAAAGAAATGGGTCTTTCTTCTTGCATTAAAACAACACCAATTCCATTTCCTAAGGCATCGCATTCCACAATAAAGGTTTTTGTTGAAGTCTAGCGTAGCTAATACCAATGATTCACACATTGCCTATTTAGGATGTTAAAAGGCCTTAGTTGCTTCAGGAGTCCATGAAAATGTATATTTCTTAAATAATGTTGTTAGAGGTGATACTATTCTCCAATAAATCTTAACAAACTTGTGATAATACCCTGTTAACCCGAGAAATCCTTGCAATTGCTTTATGGTTGTGGAGACTTTCCATTCCTTTAATTTTGTTAGGTTCTACCTTAAAACCCTCCTGAGATACAATATGACCCAGATATTCCAACTCTTGTACTCCAAAGAAACATTTGGAGGTTTTTTCATATACTTGTTTCTCCTCCAATAGTTTGAGCACACAGTCAACATGTTAAACATGATCATTCCAAGACCTGTTGTAGATTAGTATATCATTAAAAAATAATAACACAAATTTTCTAAGGAAGGGTCTAAAAATGGAATTCATCAACACTTGAAATGTAGAAGGTGCATTGGTAAGGCCAAAAGGCATGACCAAAAATCATAATGACCCTCATGAGTTCGAAATGTTGTTTCTGGAATGTCTTCATTTTTTCATTGTAATTTGATAATATCCTGAACGAAGATCCAACTTGGTGAAATAAATTGCTCCATGTAATTCATCGAATAATTCATCAATCATAGGAATGGGAATTTATCTTTAATAGTGAGCTTATTGAGCTCCCTATAATCTAGACACATGTGCCATGATTCATCCTTCTTGTGCACCAGTATGACTAGGGAAAAGAAAGAACTTTGACTAAGTTGAATTATACCAGCCTATAGCATTTCTGCAATCATATCTTCAATTTTTCTCTTTTGGACATAAGGATATCTGCAAGGCCTGGTATTTAGAGGAACACTTCCTAGAATCAAATGAATAGCATGATCATGATCAATAATAGGTGGGATTCCTTTGGGAGTTTCAAACACCTTGGAATGATTGTCCAAGACTTTTTGGAGATCTAGAGAAATAGATGATTTTTATGTTGGAACTTCTAGTGATCATAATTGTGCAATTACATCTCGTTGTTCTTTCTTCAGAATATTTGTCATTATCTTTCCTAGCTTCCCTGTGATACCCCATAATTCAACTTCCATTCATTCCGAATTTTTTTATAAGAAAAGTTCTTGAAAATTAAAATCTATCATCGCCAAAGATTGTAACCATTGTACCCCTAGTACAACATCAGCAACACCCATTGGAATGGAAATAATTGGACTATTCAATACATATTCCCCCATGGTTAGCTTGATATTATGGCACTTTCCATAGCAATTTATATTTCCTCCATTTGCAACCATCACTTGTCACTCTCGTGTTGGGTATAGGAATCAATTCAATTCCTTGGCTACCTTACAATGAATAAAATTATGGGTACTACCTGAATCAATCAACATTATTACATTTTTCTTCTTGACATGTCCTTCTATATTGAGAGTTTGAGGAGTGGTAATTCCTTCTAATGCATTACAGGATATGGTCATATTCATTTCTTCTTCCTCTAGGGCTGGTTCCTGGTGTATATCCTCTTCTTTTGAAGTTTCTTGTTCCTTTTCTTACTCCTCTTCACAATCTATGTAAAATAATTTATTCTCAACACACTTATGACCTTTAGTGTTTTTTTTATCACAATTGTAGCAAAGACCTTCTACTCTTTTTTATTCCAATTGTTTTGGTTTCAACCTTATAGGTTGTGGAAGTATAGGAGTAGCAACACTTCCATATTTATAGTTGTGAGTGGTAGGATTCCTTGTCACCATAATTTTGCTTTCAATTTTTCTTGCCAACTTGAATGCCATCTCCAATGAATCAGGTTCCCAGAGGCGAACCTCGTGTTGGATGTTATCCTTTAAAGTCCTTATGAAGAAATAAATACCATACCATCGATACCATACAAATGCATTTTGTTCTAAATATAAAGTTGCAATGCGTACCTTTTCAAGTCCTTTGATCTTTCTTTTAGGAATTTTACCCTTTTTTAATTTTTTATTATTTTCAAAATATGGGAAAACAACTTGCAGAAAGCAAGGTATGTACATATTTACAAGACTAATCATAGTCAATTCAAAAATTATGAACCCTATTATTATAGGACCCTAACAACACTCTTAGCTATTATATGCCCCAAAATATTACCCTTAGATACTGCAAAATTTCTCTTCTTGGGGTTGAGTGATATCCCATATTTCCTACAACACTCAAAGATTTGCTTTGGGTGATGTAAAATATTTTATCTCCTCTTTGAAAACATTGTTACATCATCTAGATAAACTACAAAACTTTGGCCAATGTTCCCACTAAAAGCAATATCCATCGGCCTTTGGAAAGTATCGCAAGCATTGATGAGGACAAAGGGCATGGATCGAAAGGAAAACCTACCTCACTTAGTTCTATAGGTAGTATTTAAATAATTTGGTTGAACTATCAAAGCTTGATTATAACTAGAAAACCCATCGAATAGAGAAAACATTCCATATCCAGAACTCGTTTGCAAGATCTTCTCCATGGAGGGGACAAGATAGTTATCTTTGTTTGAAGCCCGATTTAGGTTTTAGAAATCAGCGCATAGTTGAATCACGTTGTACTTATTTCTTATAGGTACTAGATTAGAGACCCAATTTGAGTGCGTGACTCTCAAAATAATTCACACATCCAACAACTTCTTCAACTCTTTCTAAATGATAGGTTCCAGTAATGGATGCGCTTTCCTTAACTTATGTTGAAATGGTTTGACCTCGTCTTTTATAGGTATCACATGTTGAATGATACATGTGTCATACATTTTCAGATCCTAATACTGTAGAAATTATACAACATGCATGTTTATCTTGGATTCACCCGATCTAATAATGTACTAAAATTAAATACTGAAACGCTTCTACAAATATTTTTCGGAATTAAAAACACAATCGCTAATCACATAAAGTAAAGAAGAATCAAATCACACACAACACAGATAATTTCATGGGGAAATCTTGATACTCAAAACCCCACTATCTTCTATTGTATATTTAGCATGGATCATGAAACAATTACATAAAAAACTCTTCTCACAAGAGCCCTCCAGTGCTCAATTTTTCTCACACTGTCATACATAAAACTGACCAATACTTAGCCAATTTCCTGCCTCCAGATAGCCTGCCTTTCTTGCACAATCCCTTATGGATGAAATCCCAAAAAGAGAGGAATTATTTCCTTCCTTGATTTCACAAGTATCATGGGCACTCCAATGGGTGTTTGGTTGCATGTGTGCAACCCAATAATCTTACAACTGATAGTCAAATTCCCTTTCACCTAGATATCAACTCGGTCTCCACTGGATCTGACATGCATGTAACTAATAATAGTAAATCCTCAGTTGCATGTGAGATCACTGATTGTGAATTAATTAATATTTCATTAACTTTACCTCTTACTAGTGTATCTTCAGTTACAACTAGCACAACTGATTTTAACTCACTTAACTGAGTTAAACTTATTACAACCTGCATTAGCTAATGCACCACTTCACTTCGAACTCTGTTACAACTAGAATTACTTTGCATGCCTCACCAACTACCTCTAACATGAAATCCACTAGCTAACTGATTTATCACTCTCAGTTAATTGTTACAAGTTATTTTGAGATTTATATTACAGTTTATTGTCCATTCTAATTAAGGGATAGCTAAAAATAGACATGCACCAAAAATAGCATTGTGGACCCCACCCTAGTGTAGGTGCTTAATGCACTAGGCGTGGGTGCTGAATTTTTTCTTTTTGAATCTCAACAAGAAAGGGATTATCCTTCACCCTGATCCTATCTCTATGGTATTCAAATTTTCTCCTAGTGATCACCTTCGTCAGAATATCTGCATCCAGATCTTCTGTGGGAATGTAATAAAGCAACATTATTCTTCTCTACACACAATCTCTAAGATGATGGTACCAGATATCTATATGCTTGGACCTATCATGAAACACAGGATTAACCAAGAGTTTAATGCAACTCTAATTATCACAATGAATCATTGTCGGATCCATCTGAGAACCAAACAAACCAACCAAGATATTTCTCATCCATATAGCCTCACATGCAACTTGACTTTCTGCCATGTATTCCGCTTCCACTGAACTGAGCGCCATGGATCATTGCTTCCTGTTGTACCAAGAAATTGTTGTCGATCCAATGCTAAAGATCCCTTCTGATGTGCTATTTCTATTAGATGGACTGCCAGCCCAATCTGCATCCGTGAAGCCTTGAAGCTTCACTCCCTCTATCTGTCTGTACCATAGACCATACTCTAATGCCCTCAGGTATCTCATGGCATGCTTCCCTGCCTTCCAAAAGAGCTTGGTAGGCTTAACCATAGCTTGACTCAGCTGGTTAACTGCATATAAAATGTTTGGTCTTGTGTTCACCAAATACATTAGTGAACCATGTAACTACCTGTAGACAGTAGCATCCACTAAAGGACACTTAAGCCAGGACACTTAAATTTAAAAAGGACACTTAAGCCAATTTTACAAATTTTCGTAGCATTTTATACAGCAAAATAGCAGTTTTCGCTACGAAATTGCCTAATAGTTTCGTAGCGAAATTGTTAGAGGATAAACTAGCTATGCTACGAAAACCTGTTTTCTTACCTGTCTTGTCAAATTCGATATGAAGTGTCACTTTTTTATTAAATAGGTGAAGGGTGAGGTCATTTGAATTCATTATGAATGATTCTATTGCATTTTATGGTCATGTGTCATCATCAAACTCTGAGTTGTCAAAATTACCTTGAAAACTTTACCCTAAGCTGTTATTTTTCATTCAGCATTCCTTCTTGCATGTGGAGTATCTCATTGTCATTGTTTGAGAGCTGCCTCACCACACCAAGTAGCTTGTTGTCCAATTTGTCTTTACAAGTGTCACCTTTTTAAGAGGGCGGCTTGGTTATAAAAGGAGATGGCCATGAAGGAGAAAGAATACAAAGGAGGCTCTATGGATAATATAGAAGCCCATGGACCTTAAGCTATTCGTGGAGGACCCTGGATTTGCTGAAGCATGCATCAGTTCAAGTTGTTTTAATTTCTGCTAGAGCTAACAAGGAAATTGTTGTGTTTTTGGACTGCTTGAGTAGTAAGTTTAAAGAGAGGATTATGGATGAAAAGAGATGAATTTGTAAATAATGAGAGATTTTATTGTCAAACACATAACAAGGAAAAATAACCTCTTTCACTTTTCTCACAGGTGTTATCAGTTTAGACAATCGAAGATGTCTCTGGGACCTATTTTCAGAAAATGGAATTTTCTTGTTTTATACATGTTGTTCAAATGAAGACTCTAGACATATCGAGATGGTATTTAAAAAACCAAGAGATTTTTTTCTTCAAAACATT
The DNA here is from genome assembly GCA_034641835.2 of Pinus albicaulis. Classification (NCBI taxonomy): domain Eukaryota; kingdom Viridiplantae; phylum Streptophyta; class Pinopsida; order Pinales; family Pinaceae; genus Pinus; species Pinus albicaulis. Next base: position 985,897,248 of record CM076571.1, read on the forward strand.
TTGATATACAAAAACCTCGTCCAGTGTTTCAAAATATATCATGGATTTGGAAATATGAGTTCATTTAGAAACAGAAAATTTTGCCTTTTTAGGTTGTTTTCGTAGTGTGCTTCAGGCTTGAAGCAAGAAAAATGTTACGAAGATTCCTGTAGGTGCATTTTTCCTTTGGTATCCAATTTTATGAAGATTTAAGGAGGGAAATTGATATTATTTAGCTCTTTTAACCCAACAAACATTTCCACATCAGGAAAGAGATCTAACATGTGGCAAAAGTGGGTGAAATGAAATATGCTACTAAACTACGCTACGAAAATTCCTGGAGGAGAATTTTTGCATTTAAACTTAGTTTTGGCATGTTTTAATGAGGGATACTAATGATTTTCAAAGTTTCATGGCATACTGAAGATGTTGGAACAGCAAAGAAGTGAAGAAAATTGATAGAAAAGCCTTTTTTCTGACGCTACCAAAACTCGTTATGAAACTGCCCTATTTTCGTAGCAAGAAATTGTTGAAGGATTTTGAGCATCTTAAAAGAATTTTTTTCCAGTTGGAGACTTATAGCATGTCAAATGACATTATTATAATATATTTATGACTCAAAGGGAGTGCCATGAAGACAGGTCATCAGTCAAAACAACATTGAAGATGAAGGTCATCTATTCCTAAAAAGCAGGATTATGTTCCACAAATATAGGAGTGCTTTAAATATGTAAAGTGGTGTTGAACTAGGGTCATTTGTCATTCGAGCATGTGACATTCATGATGTAACCATTATGTAACTGTTTCACTAATAGGATAAAGGAATGTAATAAATAGGAGATATATTTCTATTAGGATTTTGTTTTCTTTAAAGATAGCTGTCATTTTTCTGTTTCAAGTTTGTGGTTTCAGTTATGATAGGTGTCAAGAGTAGGATTCTAAGGCCCATCTTGAATGCAGATCCAATGTGAAGGTGTTGAAGCCTATTAATAGGCATAAGATTGAATAAAAAAGGGTTGGGAGATGTTATTAAGGCACTACTCTTATAATCTTTGTCTATTAGTAATATACAGTTGCAGCAGCCTATTTCAGACCTGAGATTCTTCTATTTGTTCTTATGTATGTTTCTTATATCATCATTTTACTTTCTCTCTATTTTTCTAGTTGTATTGTCACTTGGAATTCATGATTACATGCTCCAAATTCCATTTATACACCTAGTCTGTTGTTTTTCATGTTTTATGAGTTTGCTTATGTATAATCACTTGGAATTCATGGTGACATGCTCCAACTTCCTATATGCATATAGCTTGTTGTTCTATCCTTCATGTGTGGTTTATAAGAACAAAATTGCCTCAGCTTCCATGAGATAGATTGTCTTGTGACTTATTTTTCATATTGATTCCATAAGCCCAATGGTAGTAAACCTTATACATCTTTCACCTACACAAAAACACATTCAATCCATTTTAGAGTTAGCCATCTACTTTCAAGTTGTTCATTGAATATCCTTTATCCTTTTGAGAGAGCCCTCTCAGAATGGAAAGGCTAATCTCTAGTTAAAATTGGTTTGAAATATTTACTCAAAGTTTACCATTGAAGCATCCCAACAGGAGTCAATTTTGTGATAACAACATGAATAAGAAAACAACGACTTTGCAACTTGTATGGATAGCTAGTGCATGATACCAAGATCACATTCGGTTAGAAACATATAGGTTATAAGTCGCAATAGAAGATAATAGGGACAATGATGATTAGGTTGTAAATTTTGACTTTGTGATTTAACAATAGAACCAAAGGGAAATTCACAAGTCATGAATTTAGGGTTATCCTAAAGTGTACAAGTGTGACTAGTGACTAAGAGGAAGACTTAGGTTAAGGTCCTTTAGGCTAGGGTCCTCCTAAGTTCTAGGGAAATATTAAGAAGTAAAAATAGAATGAAAACCCTAAGATACCATGGGTGAAGGATGAAAGGAAATTTAGAATGGGGGTCTATGAATTTTTTTGAAAAGGCCTAAATTTTGGGGTTCTTGTAGCTGCTACAACAATTAGTGATACACTTGTAGAACCTCAGAGTTTCTGCTTGACCTTTATTCGGGATGAATTCTTACCTTGTGTAAGTATGGTTCCAGACTCATGAGTCCCACTAATGTCATTGGGAAACCCTTTTTTATTTATTGCATTCATCTTACTACTTTGATTTGGCTTACTTTGAAATACCTCATCAATTAAGAAATGACATCAATGAATTTGATAGGGATCTGGATAATAATGCATGGGCTAGATAAATGTTCATGATTACAGTGGGTATTTAGTGTTTCTATGCTACCAACAATCCTATTCAGTACCCCAACAAAGTCACTTCTAGAAATGACAAACATTGCTTTGCTTCCAGCAAGCCTCTTAGATACCCCAGCGGAGTTGTTTGTGTCACCTCTCTACGTAGGAATCCTTTCTCAATCCTTTACCCTTTTATTTGGTTTTTATTACTTGTATGTGAACATTAGCATCATTTATTAGGTGTTCACTTTGCCAGGGATAATAAGGGATCCTAACTCATTTTACATGCAAGAGAGGTTTTTTCTTGTTTTTCAAAGTCTTTATTTATTCTTCCAAAAAGAGTTTCCCTTTACAATTTTCTCCTTTTCCATTCTCAAGTAACTAGGTCTAGTCTTTTGAACACACACTTTGAACCTTAAGAATTAAATATCTTGATACATATATAGGGTATTTCAGCTAATTAGGGTTCCCCAACTCATCTAGTCTTATTTTCTTCCAAGAGTTGACTAATAGAGTGGTTAAGGCCAAATATAGATAAGAGTTAAACAATTAACCAATGATGAAATAACTACCGTAACTTCGTTGAATGCATTCACCTTATGATAATTTCCTATAACTCTTTATTTGGATGCAGAGCCTTTTATTTATATATAAGAGTCTCCTAAAGAGCAGAAAACTACATAAAAGAAATGCATTCAACTAAGAAATGACAAGAAATTAAAAAAGGGTAATGCTAGGAAGGAAAATATGTACAAGGGTGAATAGGTAGCTACAAAAACTTCTAGGTGAGATCAAACTTAAGATCTTGGCCATTTATATGAAGAGGTTCAGTCTTCCCGTCAAGGGTTTGGAGGAAATATGTATGCTAACCAAGTTTCTATATAACATAAAAAGGTCCAATCCAGAGGGCTTGGAATTTTGTATGTTTACCTTTATCTTCATGGGATTTGTCCCATTTTAGGAAAATTTCATTAATGTGAAACTCATTTCTTTCTGCATATTTCTTATCGAACCATCTATTATTCGTCTTTGGTGGAAAGCAAACTTTTTTCGGGCCTTCTATCTTTCCTCCTCAAGTTTAAGCAAGGTGTCAATCCTATTTTGCATGGTGGGACATGGCGTACCTCAGGATTCTTGTGATAAATACAAGGCAAGTAGATATAAATTAGGAAGTAGGATGGCTTCCTTCTTTTACACCAGGAAGTAAGTACATGTACCAATAGATGGATTGGGGGTGACACGATCATCCCATAAGGAATTGGTCAAGGCATTATGCCAATTCTTCTGTTGAGACAACAAATTTTTTGTTAGGTCCCTATAAGACTATTGTATCCCCTTATTATTATTGTTAGTGTAAACCCCTTATTGTTATTGTTGTACCCATTTAGTCCTCATATTGTTATTATTGTGCCCCATGGAAGCCCAATATTGTTATTGTTGTGCCCTTAAATTAATAATTTTATGTCGGATCTGATTATATTGTGACCCCTTAGACTCCTATATATAGAAATTAGGTTTTGTCATTTGAATCATCCAATAAGTTCTCATTTATGCAATGTAAAGGAGGTTTTCCCTTGAAGAGTTGATTTCTAAGTCATTGATCTATCTTTTCTTCTATTTTGTGATCTAGTTGCATAACATTTTTCTTGATAATGCGGATTAGGTTTTTATTAATGGACTCAAATAAGCCATTTCCTTAGGGATAATAGTTAGCAAAACATTTCAACATGGTACCATTTATGAAATAAAATCATATAACGTGAAATATGAAAATTAAGTTTCATTATAAAAAACGAGGAGGTAGGAACGTCGAACCGGGTTATGATGTTTTGGTTAAGGAAAAGAATTACCTCCTGGACGTTAATATGTCTAAGCGGCACAAACTCAACCCACCTTGTGAAATAATATGTAGGTATGAGAATTTAATTTTTTCGCTTCTAGGAATGAAGCATGATTTCCCCAACAACATCCAAACCTCGTTGCTGAAAGGGATCCTCCAATGCAATGGGCTAGAGAGGTGCAGCTGACTGTGATTCTCTTCTGGCACACTTTTGATAGATTAGGCATTTCTCTACATACACATGGGAATTTCTAAACAAATTAGGCCAATAAAAATAAACCTTCATGATATTATGTGTTGTTTTGTTGTTGGCATAGCATCCTCTTGTCATCCCATCAACTCCTTTAAAACCTTTTTGACATCATCATCTTCCAAGCATTTAAGAAAGACGGCATTATGGTGTTTACAAAAAATATTGTGTTGGACCAATTGATATGAAGTAGGTTTGTGTCTAACGACCCTTTTTTGTTTCGCAAACAAGGTAGGAGACAAAGTCCCTTGTCTTATATATTGCTTTAGATCGGTATACCATGATGATGACAAGTTGAATGTGGGAATCAAATCATTCTAGTACATTTCAATTTCCTATTCCCACCCTAGTATGTGTTCTTGAGGTTGATTGGAGGCTTCCGCAATAAAATTTCAATATAATTCGTTTCCTTTAACTATGTGGGAAGGTTTAAATTCCAAATCGTATTATTGCAAGAATTTCATCCAGTTAGCTCTGCATTCGCCCAACCCATGTTTCACAAAAAATGAACTCATGGCTAGTTGAGCACAAAAATTATCGCATGATTTTTCAGAATGTAGGGTTGGAAGTGTTTGACATATTTATATACTACATATGCCAGCGTATCCATGTCGGGGTAGTTGAGCTCTAATCCTTGCAGACTAATAATCATAAAATATATAGGTCGCTCATCACCTCGATCATCCTTTTGTGTTAACATGACAACTGGTGATGAATCTGAAGAAAATGTGTACAACATAATGTCCCTATTGAAATCAGGGGTATAGAGAGTACAGACTTCGGCAATAAATTTATTGATACGATCAAAAGCCTCCTTCTATTCTTGATTCCATTTGAATACTACATCCTTCTTTATCACATTCTACAATGATTTCACTATTTGGGAAAACTCAGAAATAAAATGACAAATAAAGTTAATCTTACCTAGGAATGATTGCATTACCTTCTTGTCGTTGGGATGCGGAATTTGCGTGATAGGATTTACACTACACATTCAAGGTCAACCGTGATACCACTCGTTATCACTCTAATAATTCCCAAATTTGTGAGATTTTTGTTTATAGTTTTAAGAACATTAGAGGTAACCACAAACCTACTTTTAAACTCTAGGATCTAGCCTTCCTAAGGTTTAGAGAGGGCTCTCTCTATAAGATTTAACTTTGTTTAATGTTTGATGTTAGGCTAGTTATAAGGGAAATTTGGTTTTAAGATTTGGTTTGGTTGGTGGGGAAAATCACTTAATGAGATGCATAGTAATAGATCTGGTTTTCCATTGGGCTAAAGGAGTCAATATGTCAAGCAGACAGCTCAAGATCAAGATCAAAAGACAAATATTTCCAAGGCAAGATAGACAAGTCACTAAAGATCTTTGAAGGCTGATTGATGAAGTGGATTAATCGGGATAAAGAGCAGTTAATAATTCTTTGATCCAGATATTTGAAGGAGAAGAGAGAGGTCATTCGAAAGAAGGAGAAATTAAGGGTTCCCTACTCTGGAAATCAGTAGAAAACATAAAAATGACAAATAGTTCAAGGCGGAGTGCTTTTAACAAATTCTGTAATAATATTCATGATTTATCATTCAAATTTAGAACACATTTATGAAAGTATGTAAAACATAAGAAGATTAACAATGATAATAGAAAGTACTTCACTTCAATGGCTCATCACATGAATCCTGAATATGATTCTTTATGGTTTTGATCCAGTCTGCTACTTGAAATTGCTACAAGAAACCCTTCAGGTACAGCAAAAATGACTATTGAAATCTTCAGCAATTTATTACACAATAATACTTCAAATATTGAAGTATTTATACAAAAATGTTTACAAAATATCCTAGAATACTCATAGGATTTTTCAAAGGAAAATAAAAATATCTTTTACAAAATTATAGTGACAGTTGTTTAACAACTATCAAGGTGTCCTATTTATCTAAATAAAATAGAAATGTTGTTTTGGATTGGGTGCAGTTGGCTACTTTGTTGTCTCCAACGCTGGCAAAAGATATTTTAATCTGTTTTGAAACTCTATCTTCTCATCTGATACTTTTTCATATGATACACTTTACCTTTGATATTCTTTCATATGCTTGAGGATTTTTTTACTGCTATAATTTTTTTTTTTTACTGTGTAAAAATAGCAATCTGTAATTTATCCTCTTCCACTGTAAAACTGTCTTTTACAACAAATAAGTGAGTTTCTGCCAAAATTATTCATTGGGTAACTTGATCTTGGTAATTTTTCCTATAATTTTCATCAGCCTTTATGTACCTAAAAAATTTTGGCTTGACCAGAAAGAGATGTTTTATTTCATGCTGCAAGTAGAACAAATCTTCAATTCTTTTGTGCAACACTTTGCCTGTAGGTACTCCTTGCCAATCTGCCTTATTTACCTATTCTTTGGCAAAATCTTTGATTTTCTTGTTGTAATCCTCTTGCTTCATTAATTTTTCATTTAGAACAAGAATGTTTGGCAAGACTTTTTTCCTCAATATATCAAACTTTACCATAAATATAGTTATTGCCAAATCCATGTTTTGGCACTTATCTTCAAGCTGCTTCATCAAGTTTTTCTTTGTAATTACCTTTCTCACCTCAAGAATTGTTTATGTTCTATTAGTTATGTTTATTTCATCCACTTCTTGTTTGTTCTTGGTGTTGAGAAACTTGATTATTTCTTGGGCCTCTTCAGGTTTGGCACCAAGCTCTTCCTTCGTCTTCACAATTTCCTCTTTGGCTACTTTAACCAAGTCTTTCTATTCATAAATGACTTAAATGGAAGGCCAAGTATCATTTATTGAATCAATGATCTTGGACCAAAACTAATTTTTTATAAAAGTCAATGGTTCTGTTAGGTCTCTGTAATAAGCAAGATTGGAAAAAGTCCGATCACAGAGTTAACATCATTTCAACCAACTTTGGGATTCTGGGATCTAGCCCTCCTGAATCCGGAGAGGGATCTCTCCAATATGTACAAAGATGGATTTGTCTTTGAAAGCTTAAGGTAATGATATTAGGCTATTTATGAAGTCCAAGAGTTTTGTTTTATTTTTGGATGGTTGGGCATGATTTGCTGTTTGAGGCGGAAATATCTATATGCAAAGAGTTTCAAAGGTGAGAAGTTGCAAGAAAATAGGACAGCTTAGGGTAACAGATAGATATAACGCTATTTTTTAGTCCATTGGGCTATGGAGTCATATTTGGGCTTTAATTGAACAACAACATCAAGGGTGATCCAAGGGGAAAGTCATCTATATCACAATATTATTGAGATTAAAGTGATGGAATGGAAACAATAAAGTGTTGGAAAGGTGGAAACTGATAATAATTTCTCAAAGCATTTACAGTCAGTCCAAACAAGGAAAAGTCTCTTAAGTAACTGTTTAAAACCAACCAAGAACAGGGCTAACCATAAAATTCTTGGGCAAGTCTGTATTAAAGCAGCTTAATTGACAAACAATCCAGTAATCCACATAATTACTTTCAGAAAGTATGAAAACACATAAGAGAAACACAATGCAACCTAAGATCAGATAAGGTACTTTTAAACCTAGTCTGCTTTCAGTCAACACCAAGGGAAACTTTCAGAATCTGCCTTTGGAGAAAAGAATCTAGGAATCAGGGCAAACCATATCTTCTCTAGTCTAACTTTAATAGCAAATAATGGAAATCACATTCAAGAGCGATGTTTATGTAAACAGAAGGACGAGGGAACGCCAACATTCCTAACTGTTTAAACAATATTGAATCATTCTTAAATAAACAAATCTGAAGAAAACATTAAGATAAAGATTTCTCAGCCAGAGAAGGTTACTGATATACAGTAGATCCTAACCTTGTTTAAACTGTTCTTTACAGCAGAAAATGAACAATATGTCATACTTAGAAGGGAAAACAATTAACAAAGAAAGAAGCACTTCACCAGTAATATAGACCAGCATCCCAAGGAAAAGCTTGTTATTGATGTCAAACCAGTTACAATATTTAGGTCCAATGTTTCAGTTCAGTAAGCATCTTTATTATTCAACCTAACTACTCTAGCACAAACAGAACTTCAAGGGCCAGCGAAAACTATGTACAAATAGAAATCTCCGGCTCAAGTGTATTTCAAAGTTCTACTACCAACCAACCCCTCACTCATCTTCTACTGAAGTATTTATAGAAGAATGAGGAGGTGAGATCTGATAAAAGATCTCAAAATCAATTAATACAGGCATTAATGTCTTCTTGGCCTTTGAGGGGCTCAACGAAGAAACTGTACAGGTGTTCCACTGTATTAACTGATTTACACTTATGATTTTAGCTCGGTGGGAGCTTTGTTGACCTTTTGAGGATCTATATACAATTAGGGTTACTCTATGGACATCAGTCAATAAATTCCATGGCAGAAGTAACTTCTTTGGTTGTTTCGAGGCAAAATATCTGATCCTGCTCCATAAATTCGGCTCCTGATTGAGTGTTTTGAGGCAATAGGTGGCGTTGTGGTGGTTGAGGAATCAATTTTCCTTAGATATGGTAGTGGAGGCATCCTGTCTGATGAACGCTTTTTAGGTTTTCCTTTCAAATTGTGTTTTAGGCTGGGGATTAGGCTTTTGATAACTGTCTTAGCCGTAATCCCCACCGATTTGTCCACTAAATATCTGCTCTAATCCATTTCTGCTCTCTGCAATCTGATACTCGTTCTTTGTGATTTCTTCATATTTTCCAAGTTTTACAGGGGCACATGGTAACAAATGCTCATGAAACCTTGTTGAAAACATAGTTCTACACCCTGCAGTCACTCTCCTTTGACAAATCGAAAGAATGAGAATCGTCACCCTCGTCCTTCGATTCTTCTTCAAACATGGCGGAAAAAACCTTAAACCTGCAAAATACAAACGAAATTATAAAATCCTGCGTTTATATGGAAATCTGCATCGGAAGGTGTGCGGGAGAGTGGGGCGATCAGAGCCGTTGATCGCACGGTGATCAACGGTCGGGAGCAATTGGAAAAGTCAAAGGCGAAGAAGGTTGACTAGGCAATAGAATCGGGCAATTGAATGCAGACCATCGATCTGCAGAGATCGATGGCGGAGATTTAATTCCCACCGCGCGACGGCTTGGTTATCGAGCGGGCGCTTTGGTTAAAGGTCAGGCATCTTGGGCGATCAGCAACCGTTGGATCAGCGGGCCCAGATCGGACGGCTGTCGTTGATTCCGCTGGGCGCCCTGGTCCGAAGAATAATGCGTGGGGGACAATGATAGCTCGGCAGTTTTAAAAAAGGGTGGAGGACACGCGTTAGACGGTGTGTGGATTCGCTGGGAAACTGGGGAAAACCATCCTTAGCACGAGGGCGGTGCGAAAAAACCGAGCGATTTTGAGAGGTGACGTATGGTTGGGGGGGGGCACACGATAAGTCACGTGCCGCGCCGTTCGATCTGTGGAACAGATCGACAGTCAAGATTATTCCATCGATTTATATGGGCGGAGACTTTGGAAATTGATTTAAACCCAATTTTCATGAATTACAAAGGTTGTTGGTGCTTCGGGCGGAGAAAAATGGATAAGCGCCTGAGGGTTATAGCATTTGGTTCAGGCGCTCGGGCGCATGGAGGAAGAAGGGGTAGAGGGCTTAGCCTGAGGGGCTTAAGTCCAACGCATAGAAAAATGTGTTTTCTATGGTTTTGAAGGGAGATGAAGGTTCTGGTAAGGCTAAGAAAGAGTCTTAGACCTTAGGAAATAAATTTTGATTAGGGAAAATAGAAGAAATGCGGGAATGAAGAATTTCCATGGGAAACGGAGAAAAAGGAACTGAGTTAGTTATGAGGAGAAGAAGAAGGGATAAGGGGTCCTTTGTAGCAGTATTTAACTTGGAAATCGGCAGGGTTTCTGAGGTTTTTGGACATAAACAGCAGTATGGGATATGGACAGAGGGAAAAGGCTAGAGGCCTTATAGAGACTTCAAGAGCCAACCACTTTTAGTGATAAAATTTGTTCCTTGGAGGCTCCCAAAGCTTTAGCCACCTTTTGGTATAAAAAAATATTATAGGTGGCTAACAGTGGCTCCACATGGGGATGGTGCCTTCCTGAAGGCATCAAGAATTCATACTTGATTTCTCTGGGAGGCTGACTTGTGCCTGACCCATTGGATTGCTCTTCTTTGTTGGATGATCTTGGTTTGCTTCTGAAAAATAATATCAGTCATGAAAGAATAATGGAGTTCATCAATACAACTCTCTACCCATTCCCTCTTGTTTTAACATTTTTCTTCATCGAGTGCTTGGATTTGTCAAACTTTTGTACAACATTTTATTCTCTGAAAGCATGCAACAAAAATCATTTATGTTGAAAGTCTTCAGTGTGTTTTTGTGGGAGTGGCATTTGAGCTTGCACACTTTTAGATTTGTTTCTCTTTTTGACATGGGGCCTTGCCTTTCTTGTTTTTGTTCTGCCCTCTTTTCATTTTTTCTTTGTTTTTGTATTTTTTGATTTTTCATAACTTTAAATGCAATGGTGGATGGAATATTCATAATGGAAAAAGATAAAAGGATTTAAAACAAAAGGATCAAGAGAAGTAATGCTTAAGAATCCTGCCATTTACAGGACCCCCAATCAAATCTATTCCATCCAGCTCCTGTAAGAAAAAAACATTATGACCAGCGACTGAATGAATAGAGTAAGCGCCAAGCCAAAGGATGTCAAATTTTCCATGCTTTCCCTTTTCTTCTTTTCTTGAGTCCCACTTCAAAACTTTGTCCCCAATCTTGAAATTGCTAGCCTTTGTTCTTCTATCAAATATTTTCTTGATACTGTCTTATTTCTGCAATGCTTTGTGATACACTTCTTCCTTGATTTGCTGAAGATGAATGGTCTGATTTATTCTTCTGATCATGTCGTTTTCTTCAGTCTGCAGCTCTTGGATCAACTTCATAACTGGTACCCCATGACTTTTAGGAAAAATTGCATTGGTACCATACACAAGCTGGAAAGGTGACATACCAATAGATTTTTTTAAAGTTAATCTGTAAGCCCAAAGTGCATGGATCAGCTTTGTGTGCCAAGACTTTTTATTGTCCTCCAACAGTTTCTTGATTATGTTCACTAGGCTCTTGTTTGAAGATTTAGCAAGTCCATTACCATGAGGGTAATAGGCTGTGGAGTGCCTCAATGTTATCTGATATCTATGACAGAAGTCAACCATTTTCTTTGATCCAAATGCTGCTGCATTATCTGTGATGATCTTGGTAGGACAGCCAAATCTGGAGAGAATGTTAGTCTCCATGAATTTTATGATAACTGAATCATTGGCCTGCCTACAAGGGATGGCTTCTATCCACTTAGTGAAATATTCTGTTGCTGTAAGAATCCACCTATGCTGGGCAGAAGATGGCGAATGGATTTCTCCGATGAAGTCAAGTCCCCACTGTTGAAAATGAGCTTCAACAGTGATTGGATGTAGAGGAAGGGGTAGCAGTTTTCTTTTGCCCTCGAATAGTTGGCATTTATGGCAAGTAGTGGTCATCTTGTGTACATCAGGAAAAAGAGTAGGCCAATAGAAACCAGTCCTCAAAATTTTGTTGGCTGTTGCCTTCCAGTATAAATGACCTCCACACTCTCCTTCATGGAATTCCTGCTTAACCTTTTCTGCATCAAACTCAGGCAAACATTTAAGCAATATACCACTTGCATTTTTCCAATAAAGACATTTATCAATAATGCAATAGTTTACAGCTTTTAACTTTAGGAATCTTGCCTTTGTTTTTTTCAAACCGGGAGGTGCATTTAATTTAAGAAAAACATAGACAATATCAGCATACCAAGGAGAATTCATAAAATGGTCTTCAACAATGGGAGTTGAGAATCCTTCTTGGTTATCCAAAGCATTAATCATGTTAATATCAAGAACTTCACAATTTGATTCAGCCATTAATATAGCTAGACCTTGGCCTTTGATGAGCTTAGTGTGTGATCTTTATACCCTCTTCTGAAATGATGTGCCCAGGGAGTTTACCTTCTTGGAGACCAAATAAAGTCTTCTTAGGGTTTAAAGATATTCCAAACTTTCTGCACTTCTCGAAAACTTTCCTCAAATTTTCTAAGTGTTCTTCATCTGTTTTTGAAAACACAGTGACATCATCAAGATAGATAATGATGAAGAAGCCCAATTCTTCCGAGAATGCTATGTCCATGGCTCTTTGAAAGGTTGCTCCAGCATTCATTAGACCGAAGGGCATTTTCACATACATGAAGGTGCCCCATGGTGTAGTAAAGGTTGTCTTTAATTGATCAGCGGGGTAAACCAAGATCTGATTATACCCTGAGTAGCCATCAAGCAAAGAAATTCTTCTAGACCCTACCACCCTTTGTAAAATATGATCCATTTTTGGTAAAGGATAGTTGTCTTTTAATTTCTCCGAGTCGTCTTATCTCTCGAAATTGGCGAGCGTCCCTCGAGAATATATAATAGGGACAATAATACCAGCATCATGCATTTTCATGATCTCCTTCTTAACCAAAGGCAACTGTACAGGGTTTATTCTGCGCAGTTTCTGTTTGAATGGTTTTTGGTTTTCTTTAAGAGGGATTTTGTGCTGTATTATTTCAGTGTCATAGGACTTAAGATCTTCGTAACTCCATGCAAAAACATCAGAAAATTATTTGAACAACTCTATGTATTTGAGTTTAATGTGAGTTGGCAAATTTTTGGACAGTTTGATCATTCTCGGTTTCTCTTCACTGCCAATATTGAACTCCTCTACCTCAACCTCTACAGGTTCCAGTTTTGGTTTATTTTCCACATCGTTAAAATTGAACAACTCTTCCAAAGGTGCAAGACCACTTGGAAAACTTTCATCTTTAGAATGCAGAGTTTCTATTTCTTCTGTTCCTGATCCTGCACTCGATTCTGTTTTGTTTCTGAGTTTTCTAGTTTGAAGGTTAATATTGGCAAGCTCAGGAGACGGTTCTTCTTTACCAAGAAAGTTTTCTTCGCTGCAGTCTGTATCATAATCTGAGTCTGAACTATGCAGTTCGAATTCATTTCTGAATTGCATGAAGTCTTCTATTTGTTTGTCATTGTCAAACACTTGCCAATATTTTTTGTTATCAGGCAATGCTGGTCTAAATTTTATCGGTGTTGTGTTGTCTCCAGTTTCATATGGCGTTAGACACGTCCTGGCCGCAAAAGCTAATTTGTGGGCTGCAATGTTTCTTTTCCTTGGGACGAAACTCAGGTTGGCCTCCTCAAATGTTTTCAAAAGGTCCATGACATCATTCCGATAGGCTCTAAGTCTGGGATGATTTGCATTATACTCCCCATTGACTTGCCTAATGATTAACTCAGAATCCCCATACACATTAATTCTTCTAGCTCCTAACTTCTTCAAGAGATGCAAGCCTAAGAGAATGGATTCATATTCTGTTATGTTATTTGAACACTGAAAGTTCAATTTTCATGAAATGCATTCAGTGTGGTTGTTTTCAGTGTTAGTAATCCAGACACCTGCACCAGCATTATTTCTAGTGCATGACCCATCAAAATACATATCCCAAAAAGGATTGTTCTTAGTTTGATCTGTTTGGTGAATGTCCTTTTCAACTTCTGTGTTTTTGGATGCTTCTTGGTTATCAGCGGTCAATTGCGTTTGCTTTGATTCCTCAAGTGTTTTGTTGCGTAGAGGAATTTCCTTTTGACTGTCCATGTTCAAAATGAATGGTTTCATGATTTGCAACTCAAGACTTCCATTTGGTTTGCTAACACTTTCAGATATAGCAAACTGCTCAGACACCTCTGCGTTGTTTTTCTCTTCCCCTCTAACGGCCGTCAATTCCGTTAATGTGATTGGTTCACTAAATGTTTCATCATTAAACATGATAAAAGAATCAAGGTCTGTATTTATAGAGTACAGGGGAGAGTTTTGAGGTCTGTCTTGACTTGTGACCGTGTATTGCATATGGGACTCCCTGTAAAGTCTTCTAGTCTGATTGAAAACAGGGATAGTCGCATAGGTCATGTCCATCTGCATGGTACCTTGTACCTTAGCCCCCCAAGATCTTGATAATAGCATTCCATATTTTGGGGGAACATCAGCCACAACGATATCCATAACTAAACACTTGGCTGGAATTTGAGCTAGGTTAACACAGAGGTCTTTGATCAAGCCTAGAAATTTTACTCTGCTTGAATCAAAGGAGTATAGGTCTTTGTAGGGTCTGGTAATTTCAAGACCCAGGCTCTCCATTACTGCTTTCGGCATTAAATTATGAGAAGCCCCAGAATCATGCATAGCATTGTGCAAAATCTTGTCATGGATGTTTAAACTTACATAAAAGGGAGGGACAGGTCCCTCTTGATATTTACCTTCAATATTTGGACCAAAAATGAGCTCTGGTTGGTCATCATTAAGATTGAGAGTGTCCCCATTCTCTTGTACGTTTAAGGCCTTCAAAATTTGATTCCTATATAGATTTTGGGCAGCTAATTCGGTCAAGGGAATAGAAATTTTAATCTTTGAGATTTCCTGTTCCAGGCTTAAAGGAATTTGATTCTTTAAGGTGCTGGTTTCAGCCCTATTAGCTGTCATTTTATCAGCAACATCAGTTTGTTGCTTTGCTTTATTTACATTTGATACAGTTGTTTTAACAGGAGTACTAGCCGAGGTGTTAGTACTACTAATGTCTGCACTCTGTTTTTCAAGATTTTGGGTGCTTTTCTCTTTACCTTTATCAGAATTTACAGCCACTGTTTTATCTTTTTGTTTGACCGTTTTAGGCTTGGTTGTAGTGCTGTTTTGTGAAGATTTGTCAGAGGTTTTGGTGCTGGGGGTTTGTTGACTGGTTTTACTCCTAAGGTCATATTCTCTTTGAGTCTCTATGATGACATTTTCCATGTCTTGATAACTGTTTGCGTCATATGTCATCATAAAGTGTGTATAGACCTTGTTTCTTATCATAATGAATCTCGAAGTCATCAATATCTACTCCCATCATGTTGATGTCTTCTTCCTCTGTTACCTCATATGTTTCCTCAACCTCACTCACAAAGTTTTGATGGAAGGGGGGAGCGATCTGCTGATCATCTTCCCTAGGTCTGTTTGGAGGTTGGTTCCTTCTTACATTCTGATTCTGGTTGTGGTTTCTATTTTGAGAAGCAGTTTGGTTTTGACTTTCTTGCACTCTCTCAAGAATGCTCCTTTTCTTCATCATTTCTTCCATCATTCTTTCCATCTTTGAGTTTGAAGCGAAAGGTATGGATTCCTCCCCAAAATATACTCTATTCTCTTTCTTCATCCTTGCTCTTTTCTCCATTAAGTTTACTTCCACAGAGAGAGCACCTCTTTGCATATCTTCAAGGGTTGCGAAATCTCTTTCTCTTAACGAATAGGTCATATCAGCATCAAACCCTTCAGGAAACTTGTTTAAAGCTGAGCCCTGTGGAGGTTTTAGTTCTTGGGAGAGGGCATTATACACACTGTTGAATCTGGTACAATAATCATGTACACTTTCCCCTAGATTCCTATGGAGATTGTTATAGTCAGCAAGAACTTGGAGAGGGTTCTTCTTTACCTCCCATTTGTTTAAGAATGTTTGATGGAAACCTTGGAGATCATTAATACTATGGGGGGCTAAGCCTTTAAACCATTTTCTTGCTTCTCCCCCCAGATTTTGAGCAAATAGTCTAAGTTTGACAGAATCATCATCAATTTCATTTCTGTCAAAGTAGTCATTCATCTTATCTACATGTTGTGATGCAGTTATAGTATTGCTAGCATCATACAATGGGATTTTGGACTGATAGTCCTGTGGAAGATTGACTAATGGTATAGGAAGGACTAAGGGAGCATACCATGCTGCCATGATAGGTGGTGGGGGTGGATTTACAAGAGGTGGAGTGGGCTGAAGTGGGGTGGTTTGAACAGTGGATGAAGGATGAACAGAAGCGGATGGAACAGGAGTAGATTGCTGAGCTGATCTTGGGTGAGAGACCCCTAAGTTAAGAAGAAAATGTAAATTAGGAGGCGTTGTTTCTCTGCTACCAAGATGTTTACTTGTTTCAGGAGATGATAGTGAAGACTCAGAATCTAGTTGTTCTAACTCACTAAATGACCTAGTCCTAAATGGATTAACTAAGTCAGCTTGGGAGTGTTGTAGAACTGAAAGTTTTTCAGGAACTGATTTAGCTCTTGGGGGTGATCTGAAAACAGTTGATAATTTAATCTTAGGAGACTTCCAAAGGATACTTTCTGGGTCATCAACTATCTCAGGTGGGTTGGGGTCAGGATGGGCTCTAGTGTGGATCTTTCTAGAAGCCACTATGCTATGTTTTTAGACCCAAATAAACCAGAAAAGTTCAACCAGATATGACAATCTTTGAGAGGTTAACTAATCTGCTTTCACAATTTTAATCCTACAGTCCTCTAACTGGATTTGAATGATATTATAATGATAATATTTCTTCCCAGTGGAGTCTTAAGGTCTGTTTAGGATTGTGGAGTCTCCAGATGGAAAGTTTAGAGTGTGTTCAAAGAAGTACACTGTCCACCACAGTGCTTGTGAGACATCCCTTTTCAAGGATATCTCGAAACACAAGAAACTATAACCAGAGATTGACTGGGAGGGAATTCACCAGATATTTCACCTCTAAAAGAGGATGAGATCCGGAGGCTACCTGGCCTTTTCCAGACTCTGTCTAAGAGTATAAGGTAAAACACATCAAAGGTAAGTGATATGTAGGAGCAAGTGGTTTACCACCAATCTGAAATATTTTGGTATTTTCTGAGTTATTTTTTTATTTGTGGTTTCTAATAATGACCTAAATTCGTTTCAAAACTTAGCTAAAGTTGGGAGACAAAGGCAGTCTACTCTTATGGCTAAGCTAGCTGATTTTCAAGGTTAGATAAAAGCTTATAAGAATCCTAGGGTTCACCTATTTTGTCACTGATTCAAACAAGTTTCATCATGATTACCATTTCTTGGTAGTGCTTAGAAAGGCTGCTTTTTACTCACCAGATTTTATTAGATTAAGGGAAGGGTGTTCCCCAGTGGAGTCGCCAGAAATGTTAGGTCTCTGTAATAAGCAAGATTGGAAAAATTCTGATCACAGAGTTAACATCATTTCAACCAACTTTGGGATTCTAGGATCTAGCCCTCCTGAATCCGGAGAGGGATCTCTCCAATATGTACAAAGATGGATATTGTCTTTGAAGTTTGAGATAATGATATTAGGCTAGTTATGAAGTCCAAGGGTTTTGTTTTGTTTTTGGATGGTTGGGCATGATTTGCTGTTTGAGGCGGAAAGATCTATATGCAAAGAGTTACAAAGGTGAGAAGTTGCAAGCAAATAGGACAGCTTAGGGTAACAGATAGATATAACACTGGTTTTTAGTCCATTGGGCTATGGAGTCATATCTGGGCTTTAATTGAACAACAACATCAAGGGTGATCCAAGGGGCAAGTCATCTATATCACAAGATTATTGAGATTAAAGTGATGGAATGGAAACAATAAAGTGTTGGAAGGGTGGAAACTGATAATAATTTCTCAAGGGATTTATAGTCAGTCCAAACAAGGAAAAGCCTCTTAAGTAACTGTTTAAAACCAACCAAGAACAGGGCTAACCATAAAATTCTTGGGCAAGTCTGTATTAAAGCAGCTTAATTGACAAACAATCCAGTAATCCACATAATTACTTTCAGAAAGTATGAAAACACATAAGAGAAACACAATGCAATCAGATAAGGTACTTTTAAACCTAGTCTGCTTTCAGTCAACACCAAGGGAAACTTTCAGAATCTGCCTTTGGAGGAAAGAATCTAGGAATCAGGGCAAACCATATCTTCTCTATTTTAACTTTAATAGCAAATAATGGAAATCACATTCAAGAGCAATGTTTATGTAAACAGAAGGACGAGGGAACGCCAACATTCCTAACTGTTTAAATTGTATTAAATCATTCTTAAATAAAAAAATTTGAAGAAAACATTAAGATAAAGATTTCTCAGCCAGAGAAGTTTACTAATATACAGTAGATCCTAACCCTGTTTAAACTGTTCCTTACAGCAGAATATGAACAATATGGCATACATAGAAGGAAAACGATTTAACAAAGAAAGAAGCACTTCACCAGTGGTATAGACCAGGATCCCAAGAAACAGCTTTATATTGATTCCAAACCAGTTACAGTCTTCAAAACCAATGTTTCAGTTCAGTAATCATCTTCACTATTCAGCCTAACTTATCTATCACAAGCAGAGCTCCAAGGGCTAGTGAACGCTATTTACAAACAGAAGTTTCGAGCTCAAATGTATTTCAAAGTTCTGCAACCAACCAACCCCTCACTCATCTTCTACAAAAGTATTTATAGAAGAATGAGGAGGTGAGATCTGATAAAGATCCAAAAATCAATTAATACAGGCATTAATGTCTTCTTGGCCTTTGAGGGTCTCAACGAAGAAACTGTACAGGTGTTCCGCTGTATTAACTGATTTACACTTATGATTTTAGCTTGGTGGGAGCTTTGTTGACCTTTTGAGGATCTGTGTATAATTAGGGTTACTCTGCGAACATCTGTTAATAAATTCCATGGCAGAAGTAACTTCTTTGGTTGTTTCGAGGCAAAATATCTAATCCTGCTCCATAAATTCGGCTCCTGATTGAGTGTTTTGAGGAAATAGGTGGCGCTGTGGTGGTTGAGGAATCAATTTGCCTCAGATATGGCGGTGGAGGCATCCTGTCTGATAAAAACTTTTAGGTTTTCCTTTCAAACTGTATTTAGGCTGGGGATTAGGCTTTTCATAACTGTCTTAGCCGTAATCCCCGCCGATTTGTCCACTAAATCTCTGCTCTGATCCATTTCTGCTCTCTGCAATTTGATACTCGTTCATTGTGATTTCTTCATATTTTCCAAGTTTTACAGGGGCACATGGTAACAAAGGCTCATGAAACCTTGTTGACAACGTAGTTCTATACCCTGCAGTCAATCTCCTTTGAAAAATCAAAAGAATGAGAATCGTCACCCTCGTCCTTCGAGTCTTCTTCAAACATGGCGAAAAAAACCTTAAACTTGCAAAATAAAAACGAAATTATAAAATCCTGCATTTATATGGAAATCTGCATCGAAAGGTGTGCGGGGGAGTGGGGCGATTGGAGCCGTTGATCGCACGGTGATCAACGGTCCGGAGCGATTGGAAAAGTCAGCGGCGGAGAAGGTTGACTGGGCAATAGAATCGGGCAATTGAATGCGGACCGTCGATCTCCAGAGATCGACGGCAGAGATTTACTTCCCACCGCGCGACGGCTTGGTTATCGAGCGGGCGCTTTGGTTAAAGGTCGGGCATCTTGGGCGATCATCAACCGTTGGATCAGTAGGCCCAGATCAGACGGCTATCGTTGATTCCGATGGGCACCCTGGTCCAAAGAATAATGCGTAGGGGACAATGATAGCTCGGTGGTTTTAAAACAGGGTGGAGGACACGCGGCAGGCGGTGTGTGGATTCACTGGGAAACTGGGGAAAACCATCCTTCGCACGAGGGCGGTGCGAAAAAACCGAGCGGTTTTGAGAGGTGACATATGGTTGGGGGGGCCACACGATAATTCGCGTACCACGCCGTCCGATCAGTGGAACAGATCGATGGTCAAGATTATTCCATCGATTTATATGGGCAAAGACTTTGGAAATTGATTTAAACCCGATTTTCATGAATTACAAAGGTTTTTGGTGCTTCGGGCGGAGAAAAATGGATAAGCGCCCGAGGGTTATAGCATTTGGTTCAGGCGCTCGGGCGGATGGAGGAAGAAGGGGTAGAGGGCTTAGCCTGAGGGGCTTAAGTCCAACGCATAGAAAAATGTGTTTTCTATGGTTTTGAAGGGAGATGAAGGTTCCGGTAAGGCTAAGAAAGAGTCTTAGACCTTAGGAAATAAATTTTGATTAGGGAAAATAGAAGAAATGCGGGAATGAAGAATTTCCATGGGAAACGGAGAAAAAGGAACTGAATTAGTTATGAGGAGAAGAAAAAGGGATAAGGGGTCCTTTGCAGCAGTATTTAACTTGGAAATCGGCAGGGTTTCTGAGGTTTTTGGACATAAACAGCAGTATGGGATATGGACAGAGGGAAAAGGCTGGAGGCCTTATAGAGACTTCAAGAGCCAACCACTTTTAGTGATAAAATTTGTTTTTTGAAGGCTCCCAAAGCTTTAGCCACCTTTTGGTATAACAAAATATTATAGGTGGCTAACAGGTTCCTTTAAATTTAATTCTGCTTCAACTTTCTTCAAATATTTACTTGCCCTTTTGGTTTTCTATTCCTCATTTTTAGCATTGATTTGGGCTAATTTCTTGGCATCTTCCAAATTTTAATTTTTTCTTTCAACCTGTTGATCTCATTACTCTGTATATACATCTCTTCCATAGCTTTTATGAGCTTGATGGAATCATCTATTTGTTGCACTGCTGATGTAGATGATTTTGTAGCAGAAGTAGTAGAAGATGTCATTGGCACAATTGTAGCCAATGTGGCTTTTGGTGCCAATTCCTCTACTAAGGTTGAGGGAACTGTTGTAGTGACCATTGGAATTACTATAGGAGGAGTGCCTTGAGTTTTTGTTGCTTCTTTCTCTTGGAAAAGCTTGTCCATTTCTATCTCCATTTCCTTAATCTGTGCTTTCATTTGGAGAATGAGACTCATCATCTCATCTCTCTTATTTTCCTCCTGCACAATTTATTTTACCTAAGGATGTTCTGTTGGAGGTAGTTTTAGTTTCTTTCTAAGTGTTGCAATGTCAGCATTCTTCTTTTTCACCAATTCTTATACAGCCTTTACATTTGTAGGATTATACCCTATCTCAATTACCAATTCTTCTAAGGATTTGATTCTAGCGTCCTTGATAAGAGAAGAAGCTTTTTCAATCCTGATTTGATCTCTCAAATTGGTTATAGTGTTCTGAAGCTTCTGGGCACTCATTGCCTTGGTATTCATAGTACAATAGAGCATTTCAGAGCTCTGTTTATGAAACTCAATTTCATCTAAAGGATGAATGCTATCAACTGGTACTTCCAAGTCAACTTTCTTGTAGTCTACTATTGTTGTAGGATTAGGCACTATTGGTTGTAGCATTGTCATAAGAAATTTCTTGTTGGTTTAATCAAAAGCTAATAATAATCTGTTTTGACTTACTTGAGTTTGATTTAGATACTATGAATAAATACCATTCTTTAATTCTTCATTCTTAGCCTTGATTTCCTTGTATTTCTCTTTGATATCCAAATATGTACTTTGTGCTTGTTGTAATGAGAATGCCTCCATATTTTTCTATCTTTCAACCATTTGAGTGTCTGGAGTATCCTTTTCCTTCTCATTCACAATAACTATAGCAGCATTTGTGTTCTTCTCTATGTTTTCTTCATGTAGCACCTCAATTGTTTATTTTTCCTTGTTCATTAGATTGAGCTTAGGCTTCTTATTATATTTGTGTTTAAACCTAGTCTCTATTGTTGTTTCAGTAGTGTAGGTACCTTCTTCCCTGATTATCTTAGTAGCTTTATCTTCTTGATTTACAATTTTCAAGGTGTGACTAGTATCACCCTGTTTTACTGCTTCTACCAAGGTATTTTCTAGCCACTCTATTTGATTAGAAAACTGTTTAATCTCTAGCCTTTTATCATGGATATAAGGGGTTAATTTTAATTTTATCCTCATTTTACTGAGTATTCCTTGAAGATCATAATTACACAAGAAAATTTCTTCAAATTGGTATTCCAGCAACTGTTTTGTTGCCTCTGTACCTGCATCCCTGTGATTGCAAATGAAAGGTCGTACCTAGTTCTTCAACTTGAATTGAGTCTTATTTTTGGCAGCCAAGAAGTTGATAGAATCTGAATTTAGTATTTGCCTTATGTACTCTAAGGCCAAAACTCTCATTGGCAAGTATTTTGGTAGTTTATAGGGTAAAATATTTGACCCAAAAAATCTAATCTCTGTATGATTTTGGTAAAGATACTAATCTCCTGTTCTACTTTGTTCTGACAACTGTAACACTTTCGTTATCTCATTACTGACTCTTGGTTGTACATTACTTGTCAACATGTTTATCAA
The DNA here is from genome assembly GCA_034641835.2 of Pinus albicaulis. NCBI lineage: Eukaryota > Viridiplantae > Streptophyta > Pinopsida > Pinales > Pinaceae > Pinus > Pinus albicaulis. The sequence goes on from CM076571.1 coordinate 985,919,672, forward strand.
TGGATGAACAAAAAAATCTATAAAATCCACATAAGTGAATTATCTTGATTCTTTTCTAATTAGATATTTCCAAAAGATTACTGATAATGGATTCCATTCTACATCCAATTTCTGAAGGTTTATTGGAAATTTTTCTACTTGGAAATAAAGGAACATGTGAAAGAGGAAGGATGAATATCTAAAAACCTTCAGTGGGAAATTTCACAAGTTGATCATGGATATTATCAGCTATGTATTCAGCATAATTGTAAATGACAAAAGGAGGTTGATCAGGCACAAAAGTGGATAGAAAACCTAGAATAGACTCATCAATATGTTCATCAGTAAAATAACCTAGGATAAAGGATAACATTGAAATGACATGCCTTGATCCTTCAGGAAATTTGGAAGTAGAATAAGGATGGTTTATCTTTGGGATTTCAACATATGCAGGCATGAAAGTTTGGAAAATTTGAAATCTCTTAGGAAAGTATAACTGAATATAGAGCTTTGTAAGAGCTTATATGGATAATGGAGTTGCATTGGGATCTAGTTTGAGCTAAAGCATCAGGTTTATAGACTCTGCAGTAATAGTGAACAATACTTCTTTGTTAGCATCAACCATAGCTCTTTACTCAGAGGAATAATAGGCTTGACACAGACTAATGAATTCTAGACACTAATGAGTATGTGGAACTACATATTTAAGTAGATTGGACTCCCAAATTTGAACTTCATCTCCTTGATCTAATGATTTTTCTAGAATCCAGTAGTGGAAATCTAGCAGATTGAATTCTATCACTAGATCAGTTATTTTTTAATCAACATCAACTAGGGGTGTATGCTCCGCATCTACAACAGGAGGTTGTAGTGGATTTATAACAATGGTAGTTTTTGAAGCCATTACTAAGTTTAATTTTGACACTTTTAGCCTTCTGGATGCTTAAAACTCTATATTTAGGCTTTTTGTACTCTTCTGTAAGCTTAAACTGTTTACAAAAGGTATTTTTGGCTTTAACAGAGGTTTATTGAACAGAAAAGGGTATAATTTAGGCTTTCTTTAGGTTTTTAACCTTCAATTTTAGTTCAAAAAATAGTCTTCAACTCTTTACAGACTCATAAAAAGTATGACAATGGTTTGTCTTCTCTTTTGGATAAACTGGACTAAAAAACAGTTTGATTCATGTACAAAAGAGGTTCTGAGTATTTGCAAAGCATTTGTATTTAGGCAGGGGTTCTCTAAGGTCTGCAAAAGGCTAAAACTACCTGAAATATCTTCAATTTTGTTTTAAAAATAGATAGAGTATTCGAAATTGAGTTTTCATCAGGGTTTCGCATCAAATACTTTCTTTGAGGGAAAAATATAGGTTTTTATGTGGTCAAACAGGGTTTATGGCTATCAATTTCATAGGAAACTCTTTTTCAAATGACAGGAAGGTTGTTTTTTTCAAAGAATACCTGTTTGTGGAGGTATATGGTCTTTAAACATGGTTTCTGAGGCATCGGAGGGCTTTTGGAAGTTGTTCCAGTCCTTGGCAGTATACTGAAGGCTTCAAGCGGTCTCGATAGCAATTTTTTATAGATCTTTGATTCTTTGGGTATGTAAATGGTATACAACGCTTTTTTTTTTATTCGGAAGGGTTTAAACTAGCAGAAAATGCAAAAAACATTTAAACTGTGTTATATGAAGTTTCATAGAGTTTTAGGTTTAAAACAGTATAAGCATTGAATGCAGTTCAAGTCAGAACGGAGAGTGGTTTTGGTGTCGATGGGAGAAATACCACCAGTGGTTATAACATAAGCTCAGAGTTGTAAGTGGTTTATTTGGATCGGATGCGATCCAATCTCTTATCACAGCGTGGAGGAGAGAGAATAGGGTTAAACCACCCATTTCATAATTTTCAAATTGATTATTCTCGACGCTATTGAAATTGCGATTTAGCATATGAATCGTTAGATCTGGGAAGGGCTTTGCAAACAGCGGAGATTTAGTAATGAAGTTGCTCGGCAGATGGGGCATGGGGCCTAGATAATTATATGTGGTGGGGTTGGTTTAATATGTTTAAACGTAGTTTAAACGTATAAACTAATGTTATATTGTGATGGGCGGGGTATATGAATTTACATAGTAAATGTGTGATATTCATATCTATTTGCGAAAGTGGGTTATATTATATATATCATGTTTTAACCTGTGGGGATAGGTGGGGATATTTGACACATCGGTATTTAGACCATAGGTTAAACGTTAATATGGTGGGTTTGGGATATTTTAAAAAAAGGAATTAATATATCTACGGGAAGGGGTAGTTATAAGGAAATTAATACATTATATTAGAGTTAATATGAAATGAGTATGATGTGAGCAGAAATACATATAATATCAACTAAGAAAAGTGTAAAATTGGAATTTGAGCACAATAATGGTCCCATTTTAAACATTTACACATAATACTTAGGATAAATTGTATTTTGTGGGTTTTTTGAGTGTTTTTGCATGAAATGAATTTAGTTAAAGGGGATTTTTTTACTTTCCCTAAGAAAAAAGTGTTTTAACTTAGGAAAAGGGAATAATATTGAGGAAAAGGGTGATATGAAGGGATTTCAATACTTATTACCAATCAGTTATCAAGCCTTGGGTTCAGTCCCAACAAAAGTCAGAGAAATGCTCTAAGCCTTTTTAACTGAAGGAAATGAGTACTGAATACTTTGAGGGGAGGGGAAATTAGTAATTTTTTGCCAAATGAAGTTTTAGTACATGCCTTTGTACAACTTCTTTCTACCTATCCATCATTATCCTAACATTTTTTCATTATTTGCATGGATGCATTTGAGCTTGCAACCCTAGATCCATTTTTTCTTTCAAAGCAGGAAACTATCTAATTCTAACCTCATTTCATCTGAGGGCTCAGATTAAACTGTTGAGCTCCTCATTTATTTTCTAACAATACACTGATGTGTCAAGTTTAAACTATTTGACATATATTTATTCTCTATCTATGAACATGAAATTCAAAGCATGAAAAATTTAAGATTAAACTATTTAACTCATCATGGATTATGGCATTTTAAACAAATTGCATATAATCATTATTTTTGCAGTAAAAGTAAATAGTAGTGGCATTTTGACTTGCATCACTTTCATATCTTATTCTTATCTCTTTTTTGTCTTTGGGGTCCATTTTTTATTCTTTTTTATCTTTCCTTTACAAGTCCTTTGATCTTTCTTTTAGGACTTTTACCCTCTTTTAATTTTTTATTATTTTCAAAATATGGGAAAACAACTTGCAGAAAGCAAGGTATGTACATATTTACAAGACTAATCATAGTCAATTCAAAAATTATGAACCCTATTATTATAGAACCCTAACACCACTCTTGGCTATTATATGCCCCAAAATATTACCCTTAGATACCGCAAAATTTCTCTTCTTGGGGTTGAGTGATATCCCATATTTCCTACAGCACTCAAAGATTTTCTTTGGATGATGTAAAATATTTTATCTCCTCTTTGAAAACATTGTTACATAATCCAGATAAACTACCACACTTTGGCCAATGTGCCCTCTAAAAGAAATATCCATCACCCTTTGGAAAGTAGCGCAAGCATTGATGAGTACAAAGGGCATGGATCGAAAGGAAAACCTACATCACTTAGATCTATAGGTCATATTTAAACAATTTGGTTGAACTATCCAGACTTGATTATAACCAAAAAACCCATCGAATAGAGAAAACATTACATATCTAGAACCCATTTGCAAGATCTGCTCCATGGGGGGACAAGATAGTTATCTTTTTTTGAAGCCCGATTTAGGTTTCGGAAATCAGCACATAGTTGAATCTCGTTGTACTTATTTCTTACAGGTACTAGATTAGAGACGCAATTGGAGTGCGTGAATATCAAAATAATTCGCACATCCAACAACTTCTTCAACTCTTTCTAAATGAGAGGTTCCAGTGTTGGATGCACGTTCCTTAACTTATGTTGAAATGGTTTGACCCCGTATTTTATAGGTATCACATGTTGAATGATACATGTGTCACACATTTTCAGATCCTAATATTGTATAACTTATACAACATGCATGTATATCTTGGATTCACCCGATCTAAAAATGTAATAAATTTAAATACTGAATCACTTCTACAAATATTTTGCGGAATTAAAAACACAATCGCGAATCACATTAAGTAAAGAAGAATCAAATCACACACAACACAAATAATTTCACGTGGAAATCTTGATACTCAAAACCCCACTATATTCTATTGTATATTCAGCATGGATCATGAAACAATTACATACAAAACTCTTCTCACAAGAGCCCTCCAGTACTCAAATTTTCTCACACTGTCATACATAAAACTGACCAATACTTAGCCAATTTCCTGCCTCCAGACAGCCTGCCTTTCTTGCGCAATCCCTTATGGATGAAATCCCTAAAAGAGAGAAATTATGGCCTTCCTTGATTTCGCAAGTATCATGGGCACTCTAATTGGTGTTTGGTTGCATGTGTGTAACCCAATAATCCTACAACTGATAGTCAAATTCCCTTTCATCTAGATCTCAATTGGGTCTCCACTGGCTCTAACATGCATGTAGCTAATAATAGTAAATCCTCAGTTGCATGTGAGATCACTGATTGTGAATTAATTAATATTTAATTCACTTTATCTCTCACTAGTGTATCTTCAGTTACAACTAGCACAACTGATTTTAACTCACTTAACTGAGTTAAACTTATTACAACCTGCATTAACTAATGCACCACTTCACTTCGAACTCTGTTACAACTAGAATTACTCTGCATGCCTCACCAACTACCTCTAACACAAAATCTACTAGCTAACTGATTTTATCACTCTCAGTTAATTGTTACAAGTTATTTTGAGATTTATATTACAGTTTATTGTTCATTCTAATTAAGGGATAGCTAAAAATAGACATGCACCAAAAATAGCATTGTGGACCCCACCCTAGTGTAGGTTCTTAATGCACTAGGTGTGGGTGTTGAATTTTTTCTTGTTGAATCTCAACACTTCCTCTCAACAAGAAAGGGATTATCCTTCACCCTGATCCTATCTCTATGGTATTCAAATTTTCTCCTAGTGAGTGCCTTCGTCAAAATATCTACATCTAGATCTTCCGTGGCAATGTACTGAAGAAATATTATTCTTCTCTGCACACAATCTCTAAGATGATGGTACCGGATATCTATATGCTTAGACCTATCATGAAACATAGGATTAACCCAGAGTTTAATACAACTCTAATTATCAAAATGAATCATAGTTGGATCCATCTTAGAACCAAATAAACCAACCAAGATCTTTCTCATCTAGATATCCTCACATGCAGCTTGACTTGCTGCCATGTATTCCGCTTTCTCTGAACTGAGTGCCATGGATCATTGCTTCCTATTGTACCAAGAAACTGTTGTCGATCCAATGCTAAAGATCCCTCCTGATGTGCTCTTTCTGTCTGATGGACTGCCAGCCAAATCTACATCCGTGAAGCCTTGAAGCTTCACTCCCTCTATATGTCTGTACCATAGACCATAGTCTAATGCCCTCAGTTATCTCAGGACATGCTTCCCTGCCTTCCAAAAGAGCTTGGTAGGCTTAATCATAGCTTGACTCAGTTGGTTAACTGCATATTAAATGTCCAGTCTTGTGTTCACCAAATACATTAGTGAACCATGTAACTACCTGTAGACAGTAGCATCCACTACCTCTCGAGTAGTGGCATCCTTTTTCATCCAATTTCTTGGAAGAGGAGTATCCATGGGTTTGCATCTCTCCATTTTAAAATTACCCAGTACCTCATTTGCATACTTTCCTTGAGACACAAAAATTTCACCATCCCACTACAATATTTCCAATCCAAGGAAATAATGAAGGATTCCCATGTCCTTCATTTCGAACTCCCTTGCATGATCCTCCTTGCATGAGTGTATCAGTTTCTCATCACCAATCAAAATTAGATCATCAACATAAAGAAAAATAATCAATAACTTACCCTCAACCACAATCTAGTATAGGTTTGCATCTACTTCACTTTTGGTGAAGCCCAGACTGGTGAAATAGCTATCTATCCGAGTGTACCAAGCACTAGGTGCTTGCTTTAGCCCATACAGTGCTCTTTTGAGTCAGCACACATGCGACTCAATGTTGAATATTTTTAAACCTTCAAGTTTCTCTATGTACACCTCTTCCTCAACGATCCCATTGAGAAACGCAGTTTTCACATCCATCTGATGAATGCGCTAGCCCATCTGCGTTGAGAGTGCAAGGATGGATCTTCTTAGACTCCTGTATTTCACAGTATCACAAGGTGACTGATTATTTCTTATATTTTTCATACTGTAAATAACATTCCATGACTATCATTTATTTTCAGAAAAGAAAAGGGTATCCTGGCTATCAAGAGGATATGAATCTATCTGCCATTTATTTCAATTGAAAGAGGAGAGTGTTGTTGATTAAATGTGATGATGAGTGAAATCCATTCTACCCTCTTCTTACCTTCCATTTTCCCAAATTCTGACACTCCCATACTCTGAATCCCATTAAAAAGCCCAAAATCCACATACATAACCTTTTTGGACTCACTACTTTATAAAACCTACGTATATTAGAAAGTATGAAATCCTAGCTCTGCCCGCATTCCGCACCTTCCAATATTTAACCTTTTTTCTTAATTCATCACCGAAACATAAGAACACTGTCGATGCCCTTTGATGGGACCCATCCAAACCTTTATATATTACCAATCCACATGCAAAACCTTTTCTTGTGCATTTTCCTTACCCCTCCAACTTTTCGCACTTTTCCGCATTTAACGCATCGCACTTCGCACTGCACTCATTATATAATTTACCTTTTGAAAGTGCCTGCAGGTTATTTAAATTGTGATGTGATCACAAAATCAAATATCGTAAAGCTCAAGAGGTAAGGGCCCGCAAGTTAAATGTTCCAATTTGTGATGTGATCTTATCGCAATCGCACATTGCAGTTTTCAAATAATTCCCGCAGGAGGTAAAGGTTAAAAGTGCTGGCATGCGACGTGCGATGCAGGTGGGACCCGATCGCAATCGCAAATTGCACTATTTAAAGAACAAGCACGAAGGTGACTGTTATAATCGCCGAAATGCGATGTGCGATGCAGTGGGACTTAATCGCAAATCGCAAATGTTAGATGATAGGTGCAAAGGAAAAGTTAAGACAGCGGGATGCGAAGTACGATACTGCGCGGATGTGATGCGGCTTCATAATTGAAATAATATTCTCAGGTCTGAGCAAATGGTTTTTTACTCTGTTTTTTGTGTAAAACAAATCACGTCGCGCCTACGAGGTTTGGAGCTCATTTCATGAATAAATAGGCTGAAACACAGAAAAAATACTTGTGGTAAAGACCCGGCAAGGAGCAAAGGTTTTCCACCTCATCCACCCACCATCATCTTTAAATATGATGGCCTACATTCCATTCTGAACCCCCTTTAACATCCTAAATTTATCCTTGCAAGAGGGGTCCAGAACGAGTGGCTTTCAAGAAAGGGACCCCCTTATGTGTCATTCTCTCATAAATTTTCACCCCCCCTCTTCTATTACCACTTCAGGGGGGGTCCAGAATACCATTTTTTTCCTTCAAAAACCACTTTCCCAAAATAAACTGATATTAGTTTGTAACAGAGCAAGGAGAGTAAGATCAGAGAAGTGGCAGTGCCAGTGCTACATTGGAATTTATCATCCCACAAAGGCGGTCTGAATAACAAAGCCAGATGTCAAAACCTCCATTGGTTGCCTCTTCTAAACCATCATAGCTTCCTCCAAATATTACTTTTTGATCTTATAAGGAGCCATTGAAGTGTTTGGATCTACGAAGAGTTTCCCAGAATTAATCCTAGAGGTGGTGTTGTTGTCATGGATGTATTATCACTGCCTGCATGTCTCCACTTGTCTTTTTTCTGCTTAAATGTAATCACTGTAGTAGGAATATTAACCGAATTAAGTTTTCTATAAATATTTTTTGCATTAGCAGTGTAAAGAGGAGGCCCGGAAAGGAAAAACCATTGTAACAGACTTAGCTGGTTGTAAGCACTCTTTATTGAATGAATGAATGAGTATGTTGTTTTCCAGATTCTAGTGTTATGGTCTGTGGTGAAGTGTGTCTCCCATGTAATTTGTGATTCTTCTTTTTTACATACTGTTTTCTTTCTTTACTGCGGATAGAAATATTTGTGAAGGATTTACCATAGGGTACCCTGCTCAGTCTTGAAACAGTACATTATGTTTTCCTCTAAGACTTGGATGCAAAATTTAATGATGGTCTACTCTCCATCCATGTTGATACTGGAATGTATAATTCATAGATGTTCTGCTCTACATTTCTGTTGAACCTCAATCTCCTCCTCTTTTCCATTTCAAAAGTTGTTTATATCCATTGACATGTCTAGCTTTCCTAGTTGCACCTTACCTCAGTTATTCATCCATCTAAAAAATTTCACACCTGTTTGACTCCATAGCCCAATGGCCCTCTTCTACTGCCTCAACCATAAATCTTCAAACCAACACCTATGCACTAATAGCTAGCCTAAAATTCCCCTATAAGAAAATCTATATCTAATAGAGAGAGCCCTCTCTCAGTCTAGGAAGGCTAGGTCCTGGAGTCCAAAGTGGTTTGATGTTTCCCTCCATGGTTCTGTATTCAGCCTTTAAAATTACAAAGTGATAACATAATGGCGACCATACTGGGGACGAACAAAAGTTATCTTCCTCATAAATCACATCAAAGTTTAGATCTGATTACCGATGGTGGATAGGGACCAGACACGAGAAGGTTGCATTATTCACCTGGTGATTCCATAATTCAAAGAACCCAGCTTTTGAGCATTCATGGCGACTCCACAACATGCTAACCAGAGTTCCTGCTGAACAAAATGACAAGGTTTATGGTAGACCTTCTATCTAGTGAAGTTCTAAATGCATTCAGGAATCAGTTATCATAATTTCAGCTTGACGTAGATTTTCTAGCAGCTATCTTTCTCATTTTGAAGTCAAGAAAATTTAATCCTGAAGCTAAAAAATGTTTTCTAGAGATAGTTGTTAAAATATATGAAATTGGTATTTAAATTTTGAATTCTCAAATTCAGTCATATAATTTCCGAGATCCTAAAGATTCCTTGGAAATTTTTCCTTCTCCAAGCAAGAGGAAATTGTACTACCTCTTGACTTACATATTGAGGATGATTGTGCTTTCAAGTCCCAGACTGAAGATGTGGTTTCAAGGTTTAATATTGGGGATACAACCGATCAACTAGTCATTGAAGGCCTAGAAGTAGGTATTATACATCATGCTTTAATTGATCCTCTAGTAGATTATCATGCTTTAATTTATCCTATAGCAGAGTATATGAAGGTTCTTTTTAGATCAAGCTTTCAACCATGTATTCTCTATAAAGATCAAATACATCAGCAGTTTCCATTACATAACATAACTTTGGTTATGAGGACACATAATCAAGTTATATTGTTGATTGTCCCGACAAACAATCAAGTTGTCCTTCTATTTTTGTTGCTACTTGACTGCCTGCACTGGCATTATTGTATCATTTAGAACAGCAGAAATATTAGTAGAGTAGGGTAGGTAGGTGTGCAAATAAACTCAGTAATCTGAGCATATTTCTAATTCTAGTTTCAGATTGCTTCCCAGTTTTCATTACAAGTATTTTCCAGACTCCAGTTCATGGAGAGCGTTGACTTTGAACTAAGCCTTCTCAGCCACAGAGGTTTTTGTAGCATATCAAGTTACAAATTTGGGATCATCCCAATGGATCAAGCCACTATTCTATGGTGTTCTTGACACCTCCTAAAGGAGGTGCCATCCCCAGTTGGAGCCACTATTAGACTCCTGTATTTCAAAGTATCACAAGGTGACTGATTATTTCTTATATTTTTCATACTGAAAATAATATTCCAGGACTATAATTTATTTTCAAAAAAGAAAGGGAGATCCTCACTATTAAGAGGATCAAATGAATCTATCTGCCATTTAATTCAGTTGAAAGAGGAGAGTGTTGCTGATTAAATGTGATGGTGAGCGAAATCCATATTTCCCTCATTCATTCCATCTACCCTCTTCTTACTTTCCATTTTCCCAAATTCTGACACTTCCATACTCTAAATCCCATTCAAAACCCCAAAACCCACATACATAACCTTTTCGAACTCACTACTTTATAAAACCCACTTATATTAAAAATTTTGAAATCCTAGCTCTGCCCGCATTCCACACCATGCAAGCTTTAACCTTTTTTCTTGATTCATCACCTAAACATAAAAACACCGCCAGTGCGCTTTGATGGGACCCATCCAAACCTTTATATATTACCAATCCACATGCAAAACCTTTGTTTGTGCATTTTCCTTAACCCTCCTCATTTTCGCACTATTCCACGTTTAATGCATCACATTTCGCACTGCACTCATTATATAATTTACCTTTTGAAATTGCCCGTAAGTTATTTAAATTTCGATGCAATCGCAAAATCACATATCGCAAAGCTCAGGAGGTAAGCACCCGCAAGTTCAATGTTCTAATTTGCGATGCGAGCCTATCGCAATTGTAGATTACAGTTTTCAAAGAATTTCTATCGGAGGTAAAGGTTAAAAGTCCCAACATACGACATGTGATGCATGTGGGATGCGATCGCATTCGCAAATTTCACTTTTTAAAGAACAAGCGCGAAGGTGAAAGTTATAATTGTCGAAATGTGATGTTCAATGTGGTGGGACCCGATCGAAAATCGCAAATGTTAGAGGATAGGCGCAAAGGAAAATTTATGGCAGCGGGATGCGAAGTGCGATACCGGCAAGGATGCGATGCGGCTTCATAACTAAAATCAAAATAGTCTCAGGTTCGGGTAAATGGGGTTTTACGATGTTTTGTGTGTAAAACAAGTCATGTCACACCTACGAGGTTTGGAGCTCATTTGAAGAATAAATAGGCCGAAAGACAACAAAAATACTTGTGGTAAAGACCCGGCAAGGAGAAAAGGTTATCCACCTCATCCACCCACCATCATCTTTAAATCTGATGCTCTACGTTCCATTCTGACCCCCCTTTACCATCCTAACTTTATCCTCGCAAGGGGGGTCCGGAACTAGTGGTTTTCAAGAAAGGGACCCACTTATCTATCATTCTCTCATACATTCACACCCCCCCCTTCTTTTACCACTTACCACTTCAGGGGGGGTCTGGAATACCATTGTTTATCCTTCAAAAACCACTTTTTCCAAATAAACTGGTATCAGTTTGTAACAGAGAAAGGGGAGTAAGATCAGAGAAGCGGCGGTGCCAATGTCGCATTGGAATTTATCATTCAGCAAAGGTGGTCTGAATAATGAAGACAGATGTTGGAACCTCCATTGGTTGCCTCTTCGAAACCATCATAGCTTCCTCCAAAGCTTACTGTTTGATCTTCCAAGGATCCATTGAAGCGTTTGGATCTACGAAGAGTTGCCCAGAATTAATCCCAAAGGCGGTGTTGTTTTCAGGGATGTCTTATCAACGCCTGCATGTCTCCACTTATCCATTTTCTACTTAAATGTAATCACTATAGTAGGCAGATTAACCGACTTAATTTTTCTATAAATATTGTATGCATTAGCAGTGTAAAGAGGAGGTTTGGAAGGGAAAAACCATTGTAACAGACTCAGCTAGTTGTAAGCACTCTCTATTGAATGAATGAATGAATATGATGTTTTCCAGATTCTTGTGTTATGATCTATGGTGAAGTTCTTCTCCCATGTACTTTGTGATTCTTCTGTTTTACATATTGTTTTATTTCTTTACTGCAGATAGAAATTTTTGTGTAAGATTTACCATAGGGTACCCTGCTCAGTCTTGAAAAGGTACATTATGTTTTCCTCTAATACTTGGATGCAGAATTCAGAGACGGCCTGCTTTGCATCCATGTTGAGACCGGAATGTAGAATTGATATGTGTTCTGCTCTTCATTCTTGTTGAACCTCAATCTCCTCCTCTTTTCCATTTCACAAGTTTTTTAGATCCATTGACATGGCTAGCTTGCCTAGTTGCACCTAACCTTAGTTATTCATCCATTTGAATTTTTTCACGCCTGTTTGACTCCATAGCCCAATGGCCCTCTTCTACTGCCTCAACCATAAATATTCAAACCAACACCTATGCACTAATAGCTAGCCTAAAATTCCCCTATAAGCAAAGCTATATCTAACAGAGAGAGCCCTCTTTGAGTCAGGAAGGCTAGGTCCTAGACTCCAAAATGGTTTTATGTTTCCCTCAGTGTTTTTGTCTTTAGCCTTTAGAATTACATAGTGATAACAGATCTAATATAAGAGTACCTTGCAACAGATGCAAAAGTCTCATCATAATCGATCCCCTTGATTTGTGAGAATCCTCGGGCCACAAATCTGGCCTTATATTTCTCCACCTTCCATCAGCAGCTTTCTTTACCTTGTAGCTCCATCTCGATCCAACCACTAATTTTTCGACTGGTCTTGGGAAAATCTCACATGCACTGTTCTTGACAATGGAGTCATACTCCTCCACCATTGCATCAACCCGAGTTGGTTTTTGCACTACTTCCTGAAAGGAATATGGTTTAGTCATAATAAATTTTCTCATAAGAGCCATGTATCCAGTAAATCGGTCAGGAGACTGTCTATGTCTGCGTTGTGAAGTAGAGGCTCCTACATTCTCTACAGCATCAAGTCTCAATCTATCAGCTTCCGTGGTGCACCTTCTGCCATTTCTAATGGATGGCTCTACATGAGTGCTTTATTCCACTCCATGATCCTTCGCATGTGGCTGATCCACATCTTGAGGCTCATCCTTGGGAACCAACAGCTCCTCCTATGCATGCAAGTCTAGCTCCCTCTCAAGGGACAACCGTATGACTTTATCCTCATCAAATTTTATATCCAGTCGCACAACAGCCATTTTTTTTTTTGGAAAATAAACATGATAATTATGGGGCATTTTAGTGTACCCCAAAAAAATCCCAACCTCATTTGTTGGTTCCAGCTTCTTCCTAACGTCCTTGGTCACATGCACATAAATAGATGAGCCAGAAATCTTAAAGTGTGAAACATCAAGTTTCTTACCAGTGAAATCATCTTCAGGTGTACTCATGCCAAGTATCTTATGAGGACAATGGTTTTGAACATGTATCGTTGTGTTGCATGCTTCTTCCCACAGATGCATTGGTAGGCCTTGATCATGCAACATCGCTCATGCAGCACCCACAATAGTCATGTTCTTTCTCTGCATGACCCCATTCTGTTGTGGGTTATGAGGCGCTATGAGTTCTCTTTTAATCCTTCTTTGTTGCAGAAGTTCTTGAATTTGTTAGAGATGTATTATCCACCATTATCGCTCCTAAGAGCCTTCACTTTCTTCCCTGAGACTTTCTCCACCAATGCCTTAAACTCAAGAAATTTATTAAATCTCTGAGCTTTCTTTTGCATGAAGAAGATCCAACACTTACAAGAAAATTCATCAACAAATATTACATAGTACTTATGTTTTTTTGTCGAAGCAGTAGAGAATGGTCCACACATGTCTGTGTGAACTCTCTCAAGGATCCCCGAAGCTCGGTTCTCCTTATCATGAAAGGAGGCCTTTACATACCTCCCCATGGTACACCCCTTGCATGTATCTAATTGAGCAATTGTTCCCATTGGAATTCCAGTATAAATATTTTTCATGACTTTCAAGGCTCCATGGTGAAGATGGCTCAATCTCCTGTGCCATAATTCACCCTCATCCCAGCTCACCACTTTGTCTGCCTTGCCCATAATTATTGTATAGCCATGTACCTCCATCTTGTAGAGATTCTTAACTCGAATCCCTATCCTCTTTTCTTGTCCTATTGTTTTATGTCGCAGGAAAGCTTTTCCTTCACTAAAAACAACATCATAGCCTCTATCCTCCAACATTGCAACTGACACTAAATTTTTCTTAAAACCTGGGACATGCATTACATATTTTAATTGAAATGGTTTACTTGAATGTCTCTAAAAGGTAATAGTACCAATCTCGATACCACTGTGTCGTCCATCATTCCCCATTTTGATATGCATCTGGAGATCCTTCTCCTCCAAGTCATTGAAAAGTTCCTTGTCTCCCGTCATGTGAAAGGAACCGCCACTATCCAAATACCACACAGATCCCAATGCACTTGACACCATGCATGTAGTCAATGATAATTCAAGCTCAAATTGCGAGGCAAGAGCCTCTCCAGCTGCAGATCCAGTAGCCTTATTGTTCTTCTTCTTTTGTGGACAATTAGTAGCAAAATTTCAATGTTCGTGATAGTGAAAACACTTCACCTTGGACATGTCCTACTTCTTTACATTCTTGGACTCGGATTTGGAATGGAATTTCTTCCCCTTCCCCTTCTTCAGCTTGGTAGCCAAATCACAATCGTCTTCATCCTCATGGTTAGATGAAGATCCATCTCTGGTGTTCTGTCTAAACTACTCCTACACCAAATCCGACCACAGTCGTTCCCAGTCTGGTAATTTTTCCCGTCCATTGACAGAGTATTCATAACTATGCCAACTCTTAGGAAGTCCTAAGAGAGCTAAGCTCACCAGATCATCATCAACGATTGTTATTCCAATGCTCCCCAGTTCATCCCGACATTGGAAAAACTTTTTTAGATATTTTGGAATGGTTTCGCCCTTTTCCATCTTGATCTTCCTGAGTTTATCTTTGAGCGCCAATTTCCTATGGTTGTTGTTGCTCTGGAATAGATCCATCAAAGCCTTCCACATCTCCTATTGTGTGGATTTCCCATGGAGGCTTGAGACAATTTGGTCTAGTACTCCATCTAATAGGATCCTCCTTGCCTTTGACACTTTCTTTTTCCATGCATCAATATTCGCCGCATCTGTCACAGCAGATTTAGGAACATCATTGTCAGTGAATTCCTTCAAGCCATTTTCTTTGAGTACTTCCTCCATTCTTTCATTCCAAGAAATATAGTTTGAGTTGCCCTCGAGTGCTTACTCCAACCTCAATCCATTGAAATCCATTTCGATCTTGAATCAGTTGTAGCACCAAGAAAGTCTTTCTGCAAATTCGAATTCTATCCAGTCACAAACTCAACTCCTGCTTCACTTCTGCAATTTCCTGTGCTATGATACCATGTAGAAATTATACAACATGCATGTATATCTTGGATTCACCCGATCTAACAATGTACTAAAGTGTAATATTCCAAATTATCCCAAGCTAATGGGAATATACAATTTTGTTTCATTTTTTTGTTTCATGAATAAAATTGTAAAGGACGATGAATAAAACTCCAAATCAGCAAAATAAATCAATGCCACATATGAACAAAGATAAATCTGGGCTATTTACATAAGCACACTTAGGTCTGAAAGAGGCTAGATCATTTGACCAAGTCAACCAGGACCAAATCAACAGTGTTGTCTAGATACAGTGAATCTCCTAGATGCACAGCGCAGTTTTAGTTGGAGGCTACACATGTGAAAGGAGCTAAATCATTGAGATGGGTTAGGGTTTGGTAGGACTTTCATCTTATATAAGGAAGAGGAGGAAAGTAGAAGAAGGTTGTTGATTATGTATATTTCTGAATATATTGTCTGTTTAGACATATATCATAATCTTGTTGTTTAGCTGAGAATAATGATGTTTAGCACTAGGGTGTTCCTGATCAAGAATCCCACCTCTTCCATTGAGGATCTCTTAGAGGAGTCTTGTTGATCTTGTCCACTATCAAGCATTTTTCCAAGCTCATCTTCCAACTACAACGCAGATCCTGTTGATGGTTTGGTTGTCTTTGTAAGCTGTAGCAAGTGGAGGCAAGATCTATTCAGATCTAGGCCAATCTAGTGCCTCTTTTCAGTGGGAGAGTCTTCTATCCCCTTGGCAAGAGTGTATTGGATCATTGGAGCTTCAGATCCATACCTTGGCATCAGGCCAAACTATTCATCAATTCTACAACGCATTTTATCTTCCAGGACTGTGTTATCTACAAGAGGGAAGTTGTAGGGAGTTTTAGCAAACTTTGAGGAGTGATCTCTAGTGATGGGAATTTTCCTTTGACTGTGGTGATCCATGGATTTCTGATCTATTCCATGTCATATTCATATCTGATATGAATACTCATGTATATGCTTCAAAAATTCTGAATGAATCTGCAGATCTGCTGCATAAGATCTCAGATCTACTCCATGTGCTTCATGTTTTTCTGAAAACCCCAAGGGGTATGTAAAATAGAGACAATCTAGTGTACAGATCTGATATGGATCTAATATTTTATACACCGATCTGCTCTAGATCTAAGTTGTAATCTAAAGCTATTGTATTCTCTATAAAATAATGTTTTCAAGCCTTTTGTAGTGAATCTATGTGTTGCAGCACCTATTATAGAGGGTTTTCTTTAGAAAAGTCTTCCATTTTCTCTTGTACATTGTATGCGCCACATTATAGATCTGATTTGATGATGTATAAGTGATTATTGAACCTCGATATTGGCCTCTTTCTCTTACTCTGTTTAATTGTGTTATTTTCTGAGCAATGTTGTTTTGTATTATTGTAGTCCCTTCCTTGGGCATTTTTCAAGCCATACTGGGTGTGGGAGGTCTGTTTACCTCACCTAGTTTGATTTGTTTCTGAACTCCTCTTGTATTTAGGACTTAGATTGTCAGATCTAAGGGATCCAAGGGCTGATTTGGATTTTTGTAGCATCCATTTTTGAAAAATGCATTTTTCAGACATGTATTGTTGACAGACCCAACTTTGGGATATTACATAAAGTTAAATATTGAATCGCTTCTACAAATATTTTGTGGAATTAAAAATACAATTTGTCGA
Organism: Pinus albicaulis; assembly: GCA_034641835.2. Taxonomy (NCBI): domain Eukaryota; kingdom Viridiplantae; phylum Streptophyta; class Pinopsida; order Pinales; family Pinaceae; genus Pinus; species Pinus albicaulis. Next base: position 985,936,545 of record CM076571.1, read on the forward strand.
GATTCAACAAGAAATTTTTGGCACTCGTGATCCTAGTGAAAATTAAGCACCTACACTAGGGTGGGGCCAACAGGCTATTTTTAGGTGCATGTTTATTTTTATTATCCCTTAATTTAGATGGACATTAAACTGTAATATATTCTCAATGTGGACTTGAAAATAGTTAACCAAAGTAGCAAATCAGTTAGCTAAGTGAATTTTGAGTTAAGAGGTTGGTTGGTGGGACATGCAAAGTGACTTTAGTTGCAATTGAGTGATTCTAGTTGTAACAGAGTTGGAAATGCAGTGGTGCATGAGTTTGTGCAAGTTGTAAATATTTTAACTCAGTTAAGTGAGTTAAACTCAGTTGTGCTAGTTGTAACTGAAGATACACTAGTGAGAGATCAAGTGAATTAATTATTAATTAATTCATATGCATTGATATCACATGCAACTAAATATTTGCTATTATTAGTTGCATGCATGTCAGATCCAGTGGAGACCTAGTTGAGTTCTAGGTGAAAGGGAAGATAACTATTAGTTGTGACATTATCCGATTGCACACATGCAAGCACACACACATTGGATGTGCCCATGATACTTGCGCATTCAAGCCAGGCAGGATTGCATCAATTCAGGGATTTCATTCAGCAGGGATTGCGCAATGAAGGCAAGTTGTCTTGAGACAGAAAATTGGCTAAGGAAATTGCCAATTTTTGTATGATAATGTGAGACAATTTGCTGATGTACTGAGGGATCTTGTGAGAAGAGTTTTGTATGTAATTATTTCATGATCTATGATATAATATACAATAGAAGATAGTGGGGTTTTTAGCTATAATCTTTCCTCGGTAAATTTTTTATGTTGTGTGTGATTGATCTACTTCATGTTGGCCTGTGATTAGCGATTGTGTTTTTAATTCCACAAAATATTTGTAGAAGAGATTCAGTATTTAACTTTAGCATATTGTAATATTGGGTGAATCCAATATATACATGCATATTGTATAATTTCTACATGGTATCAGAGCATAGGAAATTGCAGAAGTGAAGCAAGAGCTAAGATTGTAGCTGGTGAGAATTCGAATTTGGAGAAATACTTTCTTGGTGTTATAGCTGATTCAATATTGAAATGGAATTCAATGGCTTGCGGTTAGACTATGCACTCAAGGGAAGCTTGAAATACATTTCTTGGAAGGACAAGATAGAGACAGTGCTTGAAGAAAATGGCTTAAAGGAATTCATTGACAATGATGTTCCTAAACCCGCTATGACAGATGTTGCAAATCTTGATGCATGGAAAAAAAAGGTGGCAAAGGCGAGGAGGATCCTGTTGGAGGGAGTATGAGGCCACATTGCATCAAGCCTCCATGGGAAAGCCACACCACATGTAATGTGGAAGGCTTTGACAGATCTATTTCAAAGCAGTAGCGACCATAGGAAATTGGCGCTTAAAGATAAACTCAGAAAGATCAAGATGGAAAAGGGCGACACCATTCCAAAGTATCTCACAAAGTTTGTCCAATGTCAAGATGAACTAGGTAGTGTGGGAATAACAGTCGCCGATGATGATTTGGTGAGTTTGGCTCTCTTAGGAATTCCTAAGATCTGGCACAGTTATGAAGACTCTATCAACGGACGGGAAAAATTGTCGGATTGGGAACGACTGTGGTCGGATTTGGTGCAGGAGGAGTTCAGGCAGAACATCAGAGATGGTTCTTCATCAAAGCATGATGATGAAGAGAATTTTCCTTTGGTTTTCAAGGAGAAGAAGGGAAAGGGGAAGAAATTCCATTCTAAATCTGAGTCTAAAGGCAAGAAGCAGGATACGTCCAAAGTGAAGTGTTTTCACTATCACGAACATGGGCATTTTGCTACTAACTGTCCACAGAAGAAGAAGAAAAAGAAGGTTGTTGGATCTACAGCTGGTGAGGCCCTTGCCTCTCAATTTAAGATTTAATTCTCATTGATCGCATGCATGGTGTCAAGTGCATTGGGGTCTGTGTGGCATTTGGATAGTGGCGCTTCCTTCCACTTGACGGGAGATAAGGAACTTTTTAGTGACTTGGAGGAGAAATATCTCTAGCTGCATATTGAGATGGGCGACGATGGATGGCACAGTGCTACTAAGATTGGTACCATTACTTTTCAGAGGGATTCAAGTAAACCATTTCAATTAAAATATGTGATGGTTGCACTGCCATGATGGGCAAGGCAGAAAAAGTGGTGAGCTGGGATGAGAGCGAATTATGGCACAGGCGATTGGGCCATATTCATCACGAAATATTGAAATTCATGCAGCAAATATCTACTTGAATTCCAATGGGAACAATTTCTCAGTTAGATCAGTGCAAGGGCTTCACCATGGGGAAGTATGTGAAGTCCACCTTTCATGAGAAGGAGTATCGTGCTTCAGGGATCCTTGAGAGCCATTCTTGGTTGCTTCAACAGCAAAACATAGTACTATGTAATATTTTTTGATGAATTTTCTCATAAATGTTGGATCTTCTTCATGAAGAAGAAATATCAAACATTCTCTAATTTTTGTGAGTTTAAGGCATTGGTGGAGAAAGATTTGTGGAATCAAGTGAAGGCTCTTAGGAGCGATAATGGTGGAGAATACATCTCTAATGAATTCAAGAAATTCTACAGAAAAGAAGGAATTTGAAGAGAACTCATAGCGCCTCATAACCCACAGCAAAATGGGGTCGCGGAGAGGAAGAACAGAATGATCGTGGGTGCAGCACAAGTGATATTGCATGATCAGGGCCTACCAATGCACTTATGGGAAGAAGCATGCAACACTGTGGTTTATGTGAAAATTCGTTGTCCTCATAGAGTACTTGTCATGAGTACACCTGAAGAGGCTTTCACTGGTAAGAAACTTGATGTTTCACACTTTAATATTTTTGGCTCGTATGTTTATGTGCATGGGACCAAGGACACCAGGAAGAAGTTGGAACCGACTACTGAAGTTGGAATTTTTGTGGGGTACACAAAAACACCCCATAATTATCATGTGTATTTCCCAAACAACAGAATGACTGTTGTGCGACGGGATATAAAATTTGATGAGGGGAAAGCCATGCAATTGTTTCTTGAGAGGGAGTTGGACTTGCATGTAGAGGAGAAACTACTGGTTCCCAAAGATGAGTCTCAAGATGTGGATCGGCCGCATGAGGAGGTTAATGTAGTGGAGGAATCCATTCATGTAGATCCATCCATGATAAATGGCAGAAGGCGCACCATGGAAGTTGATAGGTTGAGACTTGATGTTGCACAAAATGTAGGAGCCCCTACTTCATAGTGCAGAAAAAGACAATCTCCTGACCGATTTACTGGATACATGGCTCTTGTGAGAAAATGTATTGTGATTGAACCATCTTCCTTTCAGGAAGCAGTGCAGCAGCCTACTTGGGTTGATGTAATGGTGGAGGAGTACAAATCCATTGTCAAAAATAGTGCATGGGAAATTGTCCCAAGACCAGTTGATAAATAAGTGGTAGGTTCAAGATGGATCTACAAGGTAAAGCATGATGTTGATGGGAGTGTGGAGAAAGAAAAGGCCATATTTGTGGCTCAAGGCTTCTCACAGATCGATGGGATAGATTATGATGAGACCTTTGCACCTATCGCAAGGTACTCTTCCATAAGATCCATCCTTGCACTCTCAGCGCATATGGGTTGGCGCATTCATCATATGGATGTGAAAACTATGTTTCTCAATTTGATCACTGAGGAAGAGGTGTACATAGAGTAGCCTAAATGTTTCTAAATCTTCAACAACGAGTTGCGTGTGTGCAAGATAAAAAGATTGTTGTATGGCCTAAAGCAAGCACCTCGTGCTTGGTACACTCTGATAGACAACTATTTCACCGGACTGGGCTTCACCAAAAGTGAAGCAAATGCAAACCTGTACCAAATTGTGGTGGAGGGTAAGATTTTAATAATTTTTATTTATGTTGATGATTTAATATTGATTGGTGATGAGCAGTTGATACACTCATGCAAGGAGGATCTTGCAAGGGATTTTGAAATGAAGGATATGGGCCTCCTTCATTATTTCCTTGGATTTGAAATATGGCAGCGGGATGGTGAAATTTTTGTGTCTCAAGGAAAGTATGCAAAGGAGATATTGGGTAAGTTTAACATGGAGAGTTGCAAACCCATGGATGCTCCTCTTCCAGGAAACTGGAGGAAAGAGGATGCTACTTCTGGAGAGCTAGTGGATGCTACTCTCTATCGACAGTTAGTGGGTTCGCTAATGTATCTAGTGAACACAAGACCAGAAATTTGCTATGCGGTTAACCAACTGAGTCAAGTTATGGTTAAGCCTACCAAGCTCTTTTGGAAGGTGGGGAAGCATGTCCTCAGATACCTAAGGGGCACATCAGAGTATGGTTTATGGTATAGACAAATGGATGGAGTGAAGTTGCATGGCTTCACGGATGCAGATCGGGCTGGAAGTTCATCAGACAGAAAGAGCACATCAGGGGGGATCTTTAGCATTGGGTTGACAGCAGTTTCCTGGTACAATAGGAAGCAACGATCCGTGGCACTCAGTTCAGCAAAAGCGGAATACATGGCAACAAGTCAAGCTGCATGTGAGGTAATCTGGATGAGAAAGATATTGGTTGGTTTGTTTGGATCTTAGATGGATCTAACAGTGATTCATTGTGATAATAAGAGTTGCATTAAAATCTTGATTAATCTTGTGTTTCATTATAGTTCCAAGCATATAGATATCTGGTACCATCATCTCAGAGATTGTGTGCAGAGGAGAATCACGTTGCTTCAGTACATTCCCATGGAAGGTCAGGATGCAGATATTCTGACGAAGGCGCTCACTAGGAGAAAATTTTAATACCATAGAGACAGGATTGAGGTGAAGGACAATCCCTTTCTTGTTGAGAGGGAGTGTTGAGATTTAACGAGAAATTTTTGGCACCCATGATCCTAGTGAAAATTAAGCACCTACACTTGGGTGGGGCCCACAGACTATTTTTAGGTGCATGTATATTCTTATTATCCCTTAATTTAGATGGACATTAAACTATAATCTATTCTCAATGTGGACTTGAAAATAGTTAACTGAAGTGGAAAATCAGTTAGCTAAGTGAATTTCGAGTTAAGAGGTTGGTTGGTGGGACATGCAAAGTGAATTTAGTTGTAACTAAGTGATTCTATTTTTAATAGAGTTGGAAGTGCAGTGGTGCATGATTTTGTGAAAGTTGTAAATAGTTTAACTCAGTTAAGTGAGTTAAACTCAATTTTTATAGTTGTAACTTAAGATACACTAGTGAGATATCAAGTGAATTAATTATTAAGTAATTCACATGCAGTGATCTCACATGCAACTGAAGATTTACTATTATTAACTATGATGCATGTCAGATCCAGTGGAGACCCGGTTGAGTTCTGGGTGAAAGGGAAGATAACTATCAGTTGTCAAATTATTCACTTGCACACATGCAAGCACACACACATTGGATGTGCCCATGACACTTGTGTATTCAAGCCAGGAAGGATTGCCTGAATTCAGGGATTGCACAATGAAGGCAGGTTGTCTTGAGACAGTAAATTGGCTAAGGAATTTGCCAATTTTTGTATGATAGTGTGAGACAATTAGTTGATGTACTAAGGGCTCTTGTGAGAAGAGTTTTGTATGTAATTGTTTTATGATCCATGATATAATATACAATAGAAGATAGTGAGGTTTTTAGCTATAAGCTTTCCCCTGGAAATTATCTGTGTTGCGTGTGATTGATGTTTCTTCATGTTCATGTGATTGGTGATTGTGTTTTTAATTCCAAAAAATATTTGTAGAACCCATCCAATATTTAAATTTAGCATATTGTTATATCAGGTGAATCCAATATATACATGCATATTTTATAATTTCTACACAATCGCTAATCACATGAAGTAAAGAAGAATCAAATCACACACAACATAGATAATTTCTTGGGAAAAGCTTGCTACTCAAAACCCAACTATCTTCTATTGTATATTCAGCATGGATCATGAAAAAATTACATACAAAAATCTTCTCACAAGAGCCCTCCAGTACTCATATAATTATCTCACACTGTCATACATAAAAAAAACCAATACTTGGCCAATTTCCTACCTCCAGACAGCCTACCTTTCTTGCGCAATCCCTGATGGATGAAATCCCTAAAAGATAGGAAGTATGGCCTTTTTTTACTGCGCAAGTATCATGGGCACTCCAATGGGTGTTTGGTTGCATGTTTGCAACCCATTAATCCTACAAATGATAGTCAACTACCCTTTTACCTAGATCTCAATTAGGTCTCCACTGGATCTGAAATGTATGCAGCTAATAATAGTAAATCCTCAGTTGCATGTGAGATCACTGATTATGAATTAATTAATATTTAATTCACTTGATCTCTCACTAGTGTATCTTTAGTTACAACTATCCCAAATGATTTTAACTCATTTAACTGAGTTAAACTTATTACAACCTGCATTAACTAATGCACCACTGCACTTTGAACTCTGCTACAACTAGAATTACTCTACATGCCTCATCAACTACCTCTAACTCGAAATCCACTAGCTAACTGGTATTATCACTCTCAATTAACTGTTAAAATTTATTTTTAGATTTATACTACATTTTATTGTCCATTCTATTAAGGGATGACTAAAAATAGACATGCACCAAAAATAACACTGTAGGCCCCACCCTAGTGTAGGTGCTTAATGCACTAGGCGTGGGTGCTGAATTTTTTCTTGTTGAATATCAACACATAAGTCCAAGAAAAAATGTCCTGATACTTATTGAACAAATCAATAAAGGCTCGTATTTCTTCAAGGGAAAAACACATACTGAGATTGATAAACATTGTATTGACTTTTATTCCAATATTGATTTACTCTTGCAACAATGTGGAAATTTGAGTCTTGGTGTTTGGTGGTCCCCAGAACCTATTCTCTAAGTCAAAAATATTCTCAAGAGTAACAACACCCTTGAGCATGGGGTTTCTCTTATGTATATTAGTCTCTTATTGCAAAGTTATTTCGTGATCTTCCTCATCTATCGTTGCATCCTTAAACACATTTTCATCAGCCATAAAATCGTATATCTATTTATCATTGTTAAAAACACAGAGGTTAGCTACATTATCTAGGACGACATGTTTATAAACAATATTAATAGAAAAAATGTAAATCTAGTTGCAGCATTAGCTAGAGTATCAACAATGAGATTATTAATTCTAGGAACTGATTTAATACCAAAATCCCTAAAGAAGAAATCAAACACCATACATCTTGTTGATAATTTTTAGGATTGGTGATAAACCAATTAATGGTGTTTCGTACCTTCCTTGTGATGATTTATGAATCACCAATTACCTTTAAGCTTTCAACATTGAGGCAATGTCCTTCTTCAACCCAAGAATTGACTCTTCATATTCTGCAGTGTTGTTAGTACACTGAAATTCTAATCTACAAGAAATTAAAAACTTATGTTTTTGGGGGTCCATCAAGATATAGGAAGCACCAACTCCATCTTGAGTCTCTCACCCATCATAATATAAAGTTCGCACATCACTACAACTATGACCTAAACTAAAATTATTTACATCTAAAGTACAAAGTTCATTACCATTAGTTGGAGTACATGGAAGGAGTTCCAACAACATATCTGATGAAACAGGAAATAATTTGGCTTCATAGCAACCAATGTCAGTTTCCAAGAAAGACATCCCTAATTCCTCCTAAGCAAAACTCATGGGCTCATTCGAGGCTTCCAACTTGGTGAATGTATACTTCATACATGGCTCGTTATTAACTCTGATATGATTATTCTTTCCCTTGTAAGGGAGCCATAAATGCAACCAGTTCGTAGCAAAATACCCATGTAGCTTTCTAGACCAATCCCTACTTAGCAATAGTCCATATGCCTTGAGTATGTCAAAGACCACAATATCTATGCATTGATGCACTCTAGAATCAGAAGATAATATGATTATTATGGTATTCAACTCTCCAACGATAGGAACCTAAGACATATCAAGTTGTATGATCTTGTAATTTGTCTTTTCTGGATCAATATTAAGTTTCTTACAGACCAATGGAGACATGATGTTGGTAGAAGCACCAAAATTGACAAGACAATTAGGCAGTTAGTAATTAAAGATCTCAAAAAATAATAGGAAAGGAGGATTTGAACCTCTATAAATGGCATTTTTGGCACTGAAAATGGATTGAAGATATATGGGGGCATTTCACTTACCAGAATAAGTAGCTTTTGAAAAGGTAGGGACCTTACTAGTAAAAGACATGGATGCAAAAGTTTTAACAATCGATCCCCATTGTCCAGCAAACTTGGTGAGATCATAAATTGAAATGTTTTCATGATTCTTCTTCATATCTTTGGTAATGTTATACACAATATCGGAATATACAGTCTCCTACCTAGATAGTTGAGCATTAGCAGCAAGTTGAGAATATTTAGTAGCAGTTTTGGGACTGTTAGAGTTACATGTATTGTTGTTTGAAGTGCTCTTTGAGGATTGACCCATTGAAGTTTTATGAATTGGAGTTGAAGTCTGGGTAGGTTTTCTTGAGGGAAAAATCCTTCTTAACAATGACTTCTTCTTCTCTTCTAGTGTAGATTTAGCTACTAGTCCTTTACTCCTCATATTATAAGCCTTCATAGTTTTAGGAGGAAGAGCTTCCCTAACAAGGGATTCTTGAATAGACTGAACCTCACCCCCTCGAATAACCTCGAATGAAAAAACAGGATATTTGGAATTATCATCAGGAGGGAACTTACTCTATATCATATTTTGATCCTTCATCTTCTTCTCTAACTCTTTGAACTTCAAGAACTTTGCTCACCACAACAGTCATATTATGTATACATTGCGAGAATGTCTTTTTTGAATGAGCGACTTGGTGAAATGTGCAATATTTTTCCATACCAACCTCTTCAACCTTTAGATTCACACTAGAGCTTTTAGCTAGCTTCACAAGAGGATTATTACTCTTCTTAAAGAAATATATGGCTCGTTACCTAATGATCTCTCACTAGTATTTCTCTTCAAATTAGACACTTCATTAGTTAATTGCTTAAGAGATTTAGTTAAAGCCTTCAAATAAAATATATCTTTAACATGAGATTTACTAGATGAGACTTGAGTTTTCTTACGAGAAATTTATGAATCTTCACATGTGTCATGTTCAAGTGCTCATATTGAAAGTAGATCTTTCTTAATGTAAATGGCCTTCGCAAATTTCTCCACTAGTGCAACCTTTGCTTCTCTCTTTACAAACATTTTGATATCACGAGGTAATGCATTGGTAAGTAATCAACAATGATGGAGTCATCAAAAGCAACGTCAGTTGTGAACTTATTCAAGATAGTAGTAAATATTTGATTGAAGTCCTTAACCTTTTCCTTCTTACCAATCTTCATAGAACTCAACTTTGTGAGTAGCATGGAATTTTTCTTGTTCTCAACGAATTTTTCAACTAGGGCTTTCCAAAAATCATCCTGATTTAGAATGGAAGCTACAGGTACAGAGTGATACCATGTAGCAGCCTTGTTTTCCAGGTTATGTGGAAACAACCTGCATGCAACATCATCATATTGGACTCTCATCATTTGCAAATATAAATAGAAGTTACTGATGTGATCATCAACGGTAGTTCCTTTCTCTTGATCAAATTTTGGGAGATGCTTCTCAGGATGTCGAGGCATGTCATGTAGTTGACCTCGAATTTTTAGAGGAGACCGATCCATCTAAGCTAAAGGAATTTTCTGGTTAGCTCTTGTTTGGTTATGAGACATAATTTTAGTGTTATTCTCCTCATCCTTGTATGGATCAAAGCCCAAACCTTCTCTATTACCAGGTTGGTTCTCCTGGTTCATTTGATTCCGAATAGATATTATATTTCAAAAATATCTCAGAATCCTTTCTTTTTCAAGATCTATTACGTTCCAAAAATTCTCCTCGTTCCTTATGTCCTCTTGGTTTCTAATATCCCCTTGATCCCTCGGTCTTTCAATGTTTCAAATGTTCACACATTGTTGTCGATTTCCACCTTACAAATTCTCCACTTTAGGGTTCTCTCCTTCTAAACCATCTTGACTTTCTAGGCCTACGATCTCTTGTCTATCAATAACATCTAAAAAAATTCATCCAAAGACACATTAACCAATTCTTCAACTGAAATTACTAAGACTCCTTTAGTCATTTGGGAGGCTCTAGTTACCCGTGTGTGAGGCAGGTTAACAGCGCCAAGAATAAGTCCAAGCTATCTATTAGAAAACAGACAGTAATGGGGCATAAATCTCTCAGCTTATCAAAGGTGACCTTGTAGGAAAATTTAGGATCGTCAGGTGCATCTTCGAGGGGAGGAGGTTGAGAATTATTAGGAGTATCGTCGAAAGGTGGTCCTTCTGGAGGGTACTAAGGAGGGGTTTGGTTACTAGCTTGTTGAGAAGGTTCAAGATGGGGACAGGGATTTATACCAGTCATACAATAATATAGCCCTCCTTCTAGTGCCAAAATCTGTTGAGGGGTTGGAATGTTTCGCCAACAACAAGGGGATCTCCCGATGTAAAATCACAATTAGACTCTACACCATTTGTTTTATGAGTCCCATATGGTATGTAGGTCTGGAAGCCATCACATTTTTTATGATTTTCTTTGGAAAAACAAACAATAATCATTAGAGAAAAAAATATAACCTTTAACAAATGAAAATATGTAACTTATGAAAATAAAGCACGTGAGATGATATGGGTATAAAAGTGAGCAAGTAGCAGTGACATGAATATTAAGAGAAGTAATGTTAGCATAACCTCAAATAAAACCAAAGTATTCAATAGAAATTAGTTCATTGATCATAAATAAGTTCACAATCAACAATCTCATGAAAGCATGTAAAGGCATACAATCTCATCTATAATATATTCTCAAATCAATGAAACATTTTACCAATAATAAGCATTAAGTAAGCTTGATACAAACCATCAGATCATCACAAGAAAAATATTATAATGATTGATAACACATGGAATATTTCACACCTAGGAATCAAATTTTGAAATACTCATCACATCATCACACGAAAATTCCTTTACATCCATAAGTGGAAGTACAAAATCACCTCTTACATTCAAAAAGGTACACTAGCTCTCAAAACAATATGCACCAATATTGTACAAAAATAAAAATACTTTACATTAGGTCATGAGGACATATTTATAGAAAATGGGTGACCTTTCATCTACCCTTGTGACCTTTGAGTTACCCCATGACCTTTCATATTCTCTTGTGACTCTCTACTCTACTCTTTACCCTACTACTAACATATTACATGAAATAAACCTTATTAATCTATGAATCTAGTGATAGAGAGGTTTGGGACATCCAAATGTAATTCTCTAACTAAATATGCTCATCAAATCTAAAAGTTTGTTGCAAGAGTCAAAATTTGATGGTGTAGCTCGTCTCCATGTCTTTGCAAACACTCCAGTGCATATGGTACTAATGTGGGCTTCTTCCTTTTATCTATTTTTAAAATCCACCAATTTACTGTATAATCTCACGGTCTCAACTACAAATTGAGTGATTGTCTCCTTAGTAACTTCTAGGTCATACTTCGCAATCGCTTGTTTTACGGGTTCCAGGAATTCTTAGATCTCTTGATTGACTTCTTCTTTAGCCCTTGTTTCACCCAGTATGCCAATATATGGAATCTTATGTAATTCAATGAGATATTCAAGTAGGCCAAGTAAATGCTTGTATGATGTTATTACTCTATCCAAATATCTTGACATTTTATCATGGGACTACATCTTAATGTGCACAACCACCTTGTCATTCTCTATTTTGATCCAATATTTTATAGGGAGCTCCTTAGGTGCATCAGGGTATAGGTCAGTACATTCATGCATGCGTTCAACTTTTATCATGGCTACTTTAATACTTTCTCCCCTTTCTTTTGATTCTCTATTCATATTAGGGAAAAGGGCCATGACTTGATGGAGAATCATCATGTCATCATACACTAGGTCCACTACCTCTGAAAGTATTTGCAATTCATCTGATATGTATATGTATGCATGTAAACCTTTACCCTGGGAGTGTTATGCTACAAAGGCATGATTCTCACTATGCCCATGTGCAACCATTTTCTCTAAAGTTGTGAGGTTGACTTATAGATCAACAACATGATTGTTCAATATGCTCATGTTCATCTTTGTGGTTGTTAGAAATGAAATTACTATGGAGTAAATCATTTTAAGGTTCATGGTGGTATTTATGACAATCTCCTTTTTTGTGACCATTGATATAAGTTTAGCCAGATTATTTTCATAACACTTCCATATTTCCTACATTCTCTTACATTGTATCTTATCAAAAGTGAGCCTAGTAATATCCAACACCTCTTCTTCTTCATCTTGTAGAATACCTAATTCCTGCAATTGGAATTGTACACCAGTAATTCGAGTAGTTGGTGGGATATCTAGAAGAGGCATATTAAGTTGCATCTTGGACCCTTGTGGTTTATGATCATTTGTTTCTTTGTTCTCTTGTTCCTTAAGAATATCTTGTTTTATTTTTTTTGCCAAAGCTTCTTGTTTACTTTTAGATTCTTCTTCCTCTTGTTGTTTCTTCTCTTCTTCTACTTTCCTCTTTTGGTCTTCCTCTGCTCTCCTCACTAGAAGGAAAAGACCCTCTACCAGAGGTTACAAAGGAGGTTTTTAGTGTTAGAAAATTGGCCAAATTTGTCAAAAAAACATATGCTACCACATCCGTTTACGGTTACGAAGGTTTTGGCGGAGCTTTTAACGGAAATTCAACACAACTAAAAAAAATGGGCGGTCGGAGGTTATTGCAGATGTTTTTGTCATCAGTGCGCTAATCAGGATTATACGAACCGGTGTGTACCTATAGCCGAAGCCCCGGGGCGATCGAAGGAGAATGCACTGGGCTATTAAGGTATTAAACATCACCAGGAGTAGTGTTGGTGATACAATTCACGGGGCCGTTCTAATTGGTCTTGGGATTTGAGCGGTGCCCATAGGTCGTATCAACGCGCCAGTGCGTAGACTTATAGAAACGCACCGGTGCACAATATCACACAAATGCACTGAGACTTATAATTGGTATCAGTATTTGTGTGGTGCAAATATGTCATACAAATACACTGGTGCGTATAGACACATAAACGCCCCCGTGCACAGTATCACACAAATGCACCGAGATTTATAATTGGTATTAGTATTCGTACGGTGCCTATAGGTCGTCCAAATGCACCAGTGAGTATAGACACAAAAACGCCCCGGTGCATAGTATCACACAAACGCACCGAGATTTATAATTTGTATCGGTATTCGTGCGGTGCTCATAGGTCGTAAAACGTCACTAGTGCGTATATAAACATAAATGCACCGGAGTGTCATACTGCACAAACGCCTCGATATTTTTAACTGGTTTTGGTATTTTTGCAGTGCCCATAGGTCGTAAAAACACACCAGTGTGCTTAAGAATACAAGCGCACCGATATAAGAATACACGCATCAGTTTTCATTTTGTATTTTTTAGAAACATCGACCTGTGACAGTGCAATTATTGTGATTGTTTTAAATTCATTATTCATCAAAAGTCGACAAATCTTATAACAATATTCATATTAATTAAATTTTTATTAATGCATTTGAATGTGATGTTTGAATTAATTTGTTATATCATATCATAATTATTGTAGTTTTTTTAAATTCATTATTCATCAAAAGTTAACACATATATATCTTATAACAATATTCATATGAATTAAATTTTTATTAGTGCATTTGAGAACGGAAATGGAGAACACAATAGCGGCAATAGAGAATGCAATAGAATAAATTAAAACATTTTTTATTATATATATATATATATATATATATGAATAAGACATTATTTATCATACAAAATGGGACAGTTATTGGTATCCTTTTATCTTTCAATTGGGACACTATGTCCATTACATTAAATAAAATGTCTGATTTTACAAACTTTTTTCAAAAAATACAATGTGGTTCTTTGATATCCAAACATAGTGATCATCATTCTTCGCTTGAAATACTATCATTGCTAGAGCTACTTCCATGACTTGGGTTATTTTCAGGAATGTTTTTTTCACGGTGTTGATTGTTTTCTTCTTCTTCACCTTCCATCTACAAACATAAAAATAAATTGTAATGAGTGTATATACATTAGTGAGAATAATGAAAGTTGCAATATTGAATAATATACATCAATGTAAATCAAAAATAAATGACATACCAATGCAAAAATTGACTCATAAACTATACACATTCTTTCAAAACCATGTAACATGCCATCTTTCAAGATTTTATCTGTTGGCGCAGTGCCATACTTTGTTTCCTACAATTTTTATACCCCATAACAAATCATATATTTAATATAAAAGATTTATTTTTTCTATTAATTATAGACGGAGCTAAGTAAAATAAGATCGATAGATGTTTATAAATTCCACAATTAAGTTCTGATATGCCAACATATACTCACAACCAATATTTAACCCAATTTCAATCAATTCCTCTAATGGTTCTTCTTTGTTTGTTAGCACCTATTTGAAGACATTCAATGATGATTTTTGTAAAACAACTTAAAAAATAAAAAAATGAAATCTAGTTAAGTTGTTATAAGGAAGTAACAATTACTCACAAACTTATATATCAATCATTTTCTTCCTTGTCGTCCTATTTTATGTGCTGAATGGGTTCCATTTTTTTTCTTTTCTGTAAGAAAATACTTGAAAATTAATATTTAATGCTAAATTGTTTATTTATTGTACCTAATGATCGAAAAATTCAATGATTACATATTACATTTGAAGCACGTTGTTGTTGAGATGGCTCCTCCCGCGATGCAATTTTGTCCATTTCTTTGACCATCTCCTTATACACCTTTTTGGACATTCCTATTGGCATATTTCTGATATTAGCTCGTTCATCTTTTGATATTTTCATAATCTTCTTGAAAATGTAACATGACAATAAACTATTTAATTTTAATATTGATATATGAAAAGTAAGTATAACAAAAATGATATTTATAAATAATTCTAGACAAACATCTAAAGGAATATTACTTTTTCATTCCTTCTTTTTTTTTGTTGTACGCTTTTTTCTATTAAAAGTCTAACATGTCTCATTGACCAATTCTCTGGAAACTCTTCCTGTAGTTTAGATAAAATTTGGCTCTTGGAATCATTGGATTGGTTTTTGTATTGTAAGTGGAAATAACGTCTATATATTCGTTCCACTAGATCCCTCAAAATTTTGTAAAAATTTTTCCCCCTTTCGTTAACCTCTAGCACCACTCCAGATGAGCTAAGGAGAAATTCATTTTCATTTGCATGTTCTATTTTTTTTCTTTTCTTATAAAAACATTCCTTTTTTGAGTTATTGGTCCCTGTAGAACATTAAACAAATGTGAATTAATAGACTGTTTCACACATGTTATCGAATAATTTTAATTATATTATTAATGAAAACTAAAAAAAGAAACTCATATTGGATCGATAGTATTTTTTTCATTCACCTGATTCATCCTTTTGCAATTTTTCCATCAAGATTTTACGCTCTTTTGGTCCAATATCAGAAATAATCTTACCGAGATTCGTCATTTTGTGGCTCTGCATGATACACAGTAAACAATACATATTAGTTAAACTTACATATAGTTCAAAAATAATATTTTTTGTAAAAATTTTACAAAGAACTTGTCTTTTTTTCTTTTCTTGATGTGTTATCAGTATTTTTGTTACTTGATCTCTTGTCAATAATTTATTTATCAATCTCAAACCTATACAATATCATTCATTAATATATTTATAATTAAATTGTCAACTTTCCAAGTTAAAAAAAAAAAAATCTCAAGAAACTGGTGCACCATTCATGGTGTAAGCACCGACGTCGATGCGTGGTTGTCTTCCAAACCCCCTTTCAAAAATAGTATAATAGATCGTGCGGTGCTCTATGTCAACAAGGAGCACCAATGTGTTACATGTCAATCACTGCACCGGTTAACCATGATAAAATAATAAAAATCGTCCAGTCTTAGTTTTTGTAGCATAAACCGGTGCCCATATTTTACATATGGCGCACCGATAAAAAAAAATTGATTATTAATTTTTTATCACATTACTTATGCGGTGCGCTTGTAAAATAAAGAGCACTGGTGTGCTATGTTATGCCAAGCGCACCAATAAAAAAAAATCTATTTCTTTTTAAATTCATGCAAGGGCCCACATGGATTGGGATCCGACTATGCTAATTGTCCCGTCGGTTGGATGTCTTAGGTCTATATTTAGCAATACAAACCCTATAAATCTAAATTGAAAAGACTTAATTCTAAAATCACAGAAAGAGGGAGAAGAAAGGGCAGAAACAAAAAGAATGTAAGGTATGTATTTTTTGAAAGTTTTCTTTCTTTCTTTTTTAAACAGAACGTTCGAGGTGCGCCATAATGAAATAGCACATCGGCTCCATATTTTACAAATGGCGCACTAAGAAAAAATATTTTGTTTTGCTAATTTTTTATCACAGTACTTACGCGGTGCGCTGGGATAATATAGCACACCGGTGTGCTCAGGTACACAGGGCACACCGAACAAAAAAAAAAAAAACTTTTTTTTTTAATTTACGCAAGGGCCGACATGGATTGGGATCCAACTATGCAGGTCCTCCCATGGGTTGGATGTCTTAAGATTATATTTAGCAATAAAAACCCTATAAATATAAACTGAAAATCCCTAATTCTGAAATCACAGAAAGAGGAAGAAGAAAGGGCTGAAACAAAAGGAATGTAGGGTTTATTTCTAAAATGGTTTTTTTTGCAAAACAACACGTTTGCGGTGCGCCATAATGAAATAGTGCATCGGTGCCATATGTTACATATGGCGCACTGATAAAAACATTTTTTTTTTTTTTATCACTGTACTTTCGCGGTGCGCTTGTATAACAGAGCACACCGGTGCGCTATGTTACGCAAGGTGCACCAACGAAAAAAATCTGTTTTTTTTTATTGACGCAAGGGCCAACATGAATTGGGATCCAACTATGCAATTCTTCCCATGGGTTGGATGTCTTATGACTATACAAACCCTATAAATCTAAATTGAAAAGCCTTATTTCTAAAATTACAGAAAGAGGGAGAAGAAAGGGCAGATACAAAAAGAATCTAGGGTTTCTGTTTCTAAAAATGGATTTATTTTTTTATTTTGTTTCTGAAAACTACATAAAAGGTAAAAAAAATACAGAAAAAAAGTAAAAAATAAATAAAATTTTATTTTGTTATTTTACTTCATAAAAAAAACAATAATAATAATAAAAATAAAATAAATAAATAAATAATAGACTTTGATTTTTTATTTTACTGCATAAAAAAAACTGCAGGAAAAAAGTACAAAAAAACAATAAACTTTACTCACATCGTTTTAAATTATATGGTACAAGGTTTGAATCACCAGAGGTTTGGAATTCTGATTGTCTGAATACTTCTATTTGAACATATTTCCCTGCTCCACAGTGCTCTCGTGCTCTGTTTGCTCCAGGTATGTATCCTGCAAATCTCTGGCTGAAAATTTTTGCAAAAGTAGTGAAATAATGAAAGTGCTTAGTATTTAAAGAAATGTTTTATGAAATTAGATTTTCGAAAATATTTTTCCACCCATTTTTCAATTTTACCGCCTTTTTTTCACTTAAATAAAATAGGGTTGCGCTTTTTTTATTTGCGGTTATTCGTTTACTAGTGTGTCCTTTAATCGAACTGCATCGGTGTGTTGGTTATAAAACGGCACCAGTGCGCAATACCAAAAACACATCGGTGCGGTTATCTATACATTACGCACTGAAATTACATTTAGGTTTGTGCACCAAAACTTATTGTTGTTTTGCTCAAATGCAGGGAGAAAATATCATATATTATATGGAATGGACAATTCTTCAAAGTCTAGCTCGTTCATAATATTTCTCAAATTCCATCACGGAGTTCTCCCTATCCATCTGCAGACGTAATATTTACTTCAGATTTGCTTTATATTTTCACTATATAATTGAATTTATGGTTTTTATCCATGCAGTCAATCATGCACAACTTAATTAAATTTATAATGTATACAAATTTGTAAGTTCATGCAGATTCAACATCGAGTTCAGATGCACAAAATATTCAAACTGCTCCAAAACATCGAAAATTCTTACAGAAACTGCATACTGCATGGCGCATTTGGTAGATGAAAATGGACATCTGCTTCACCCTGCCAATTGTAACAATATTGCATCTTCTAGCCACAATCTCGGGACAATGATGGTAATTATAATTATAATTGTTTGGCATATATATTGATTAATATGTAATTATTTCAATGTCAAACCAATTTATAATCATGTAATATTGTCAACGTGGTTACTAATTGATATCATATATTTTGTACTAATCATGTTCAATTTTTTTTTTTTAATTATTAGGATTCTAGTGATGATGAACGACCTACCTACCATCTTCCATTGCACCCCACAACAATGTAAAATCAAGAGAAGGCTGAATTAAAAGAAAAAATCGGAGAGGAACGATCCCAAGAATGGTTGAATCAACCACTGATTCAATTCCCGCTACATCCAGATTCACCAATTAGGAATGACTACAGCAATAGTATTTCTTCACAAAATGGCACTGGAGGTAATCAAATAGAGGTTAGTATGGATGATTACTTAAGGGATACGACTACCATGGAGACAGTGTTGTTAGATGCATTCCAAAATGATGATCAGCTAGGGGATGATGCTCATATCGCTGACACCTTTTTCGAAAGCCTTAAATTTGCTCCTACCACCCCTCTCTTTGGACCTAGCAGTCAGTCAAAGTCTACCCAGTTGGGGACAATGATGTTACTGTACAACTTGAAAGAAAAGTTTGGCTTTTCGAATGCATGTTTCTCGGAACTTTTGAGGTAAATTACCATAAAGTACTCCCCTTATATAAATTTGAAATATAATCAGTACACTGCAATGAACATTACAAATGGTAAATTTTATGAACGTTAATAATTATTTTGACATTAATGTACATTTATTAATATATTTTTCCATGATCACCAACTATAGGTTATTCAAAGATAAGGTTCTTCCAAGTGATAATTTCTTGCCCGGTAGTTGCAAAGAGGCAAAGAAATTCTTGCAAATATTGGGTGTTGAGTACATATCATATCATGCATGTCCAAATGATTGTATTTTATATAGAGGAGAATATGCATACAAAGAGATGTGTCTGAAATGTGGGCATGATAGGTATGATAAATCAAAAAAGAAGGGTAAATCACGTATTGGTCCTCCTTTTAAGATATTGAGGCACATGCCTATAATCCCAAGGATTCAAAGGCTCTTTCGTTGCAAAGAATTAGTTATGTTGCAGGGATGGCATGCCTCACATAGAAGTGAGTTGGGAGTTATGTGAATCCCAATTGATTCAATGGCCATGAATCATATAGAGGATACATGGCCCGAAAAATTTAAGGATGAAGTACGAATTCTATGACTCAGCATAGCCATGGATGGCGTCAACCCATATTCCCTCCAGAACACCAACTATTATGTTTTCCTGTAGTAGTGATCAATAAAAATATCCCCGCATGGTTTTCCGTGAATAATGAACATCTTATGTTGGCACTCATAGTCCCTGGTAGAAGACAAGTGAAGAATATGGATGTCTACTTACAACCACTGGTAGATGAATTGAAGGAATTGTGGCATGGGATAAATGTATACGATGTATCAAGACCCATCGTAGCAGAGAGGAGTTTTACGTTGTATGGCATATGTGCTTACACGACACATGATTATACAGGCTTAGGAGTTTGCTCTGGTAAATTACATGTTTAATTTATTGATTTGTATATATATGTAACAATATTCTTTCACATATTATTTATTTAATTCATTGTAATATTTGTTCTGATCTTTATGATATTATTTAACGTGCCATGCATGTTAATTAATGTATATAAATATAATCTCACAGGTCTTGTAACAAAAGGGTATTTTGGATGTAAATGTTGTGGACCTTCTCTGAAAGCTAGATGGTCCAAGGACCTGCGAAAGCCAGTGTATGATTGCTCCAGGGTATTCCTACCAGAAGAACACCCTTACAGAAGAGCATCATCCGCTTTCAATGGTAAACGAGAGAGAACCCAAAGGCCTGTAATAATGACACCAGTTGAATGGCTTAGAGCATATGAGAGAGAGAAGGAGGAGTTCATAGAAATTTTTTATTCAAATGGGGAGCTTATGTTCGATGATCCAGATTTCTTCGACACCTATGTTGAGAAATTGCCCATTGGGATTAAAATGAAATCCATCTTTTATGACCTCCCATATTGGGAGCATCTTAAGATTGCCTACTTATTAGATCCCATGCATATATTTAAAAATGTTTCATCTTCTTTATGGAGGCACATATCATCGAAACAAAGTGACACATTGGCTGTTAGGAAAGATCTTATTACTTCCAAAAATAAAAAGAAACATTGGCCAAGACGATTAGAAAGTACGAGATTAGAAGCAGGCACTGGTCCATCTAATTCATGGTTTTTCAAAGAAAACGTTGTCCCATGGATTTTAAAAAAAGATGATATATCTTTGGAAAAGGAAGTTATAATGGATGTGAGGATCCCAACTTCATACGGGTCTTCACTACGGCGCTGCTTCACCGTGGATGACCATTTGTCGGGGTTGAAATTGCATGACCATTTGAATCTTCTAAGAGTACGTATAATGTCAAAAGCATGATTTTATTATTTTTTATATTAATAAATTTTATCCCATGCGGGGATCATAAAACATAACTAATTTTGTATATTATTGCACGTGTCTATAATTTTGCAATGTCATCATCCTTTTTTCATGCGTGGGTGTGTGAAACATGAATTCCCTCAAGACCTAGGACATGCCATATCTAAATTATCTACATTTATACATTGGATCACGTCAAAGGAGATTCATGTGGCTAGCATTCCACGGTGGTGTCAAGAGATAGTTGAGATAGTTTGTATATTTGAGAAGGAATTGCTGACGAGTTTCATCGACTTACAGGTTCATCTTCTAATCCACCTAGTAGATGAGGTTGAATTAGTTGGGGTTGTTTCTTTTTGTTGGATTTTATTCTTAGAGAGGTACATGAAGAAATTGAAAGGTTTTGTTCGGCAAAGAGAAAAACCCGAGGGGTTTATGGCAGAGGGGTACATATCATATGAGTCTTTCTATTATGCTAGTGAGTACATCAAGCAGATCGATAACAGACCAGGTGCGGTGATTTGGGACGATGAAATGGATGAAGACAAAAGAGAAGAAGAGTTGCTCCAAACGAGTGGAAAAAAGCGCTTGATAAAGAGTAAGCGACTTATAATTTTTCAAATTTACAAAAAGTAATTTATATTCATGTTGAACTTTGATATAATGCATATTTTGATCTCTAAGTACTATATAATGTTTGTTTGATTTCATCAGCGAATGCAGAAATTGAAGCAATCAATAAGTTCCTTCTTTATAATTCTGAAGCGACACAACCGTGGGTCACATTGTACGAACAAAACAGGATGAAATAGGATAGTGATAGGAAAGAATTCAAACATTTGAATGGTAGAAATGTGCCTTATCCTGATCATTTAAAAGAAAATATGCCAAAAATATACCCCAACAGTTGGGTTTCTGACCAAGTCAGAGAGAAATACGGTGCTACCATTCGTTACTCGCGTGTTGAATAAGATGCGTTAAACGTAGGGATTGGGTGCAGCAACTCGGTAATAATCTTTTTAATTTATATGTAAATTTGAAACTTATATTAAGACATCTACATTTCATATTTTAACTGTTGGATTATTATTTATAAGACACATGACACTATGATTTTTTTAACTTTTTTATAATAGGTTCATTTGTTTCCCATCTATGTGGGCATATGGACACCATTTTCGCACAGAAAATGTCGATGCTGGAAACATCACACAAGACTGTGGAGTGGAAGTCGAGTTCAATCAATCTAGTCGATCTAGCCACCGTGATCAAAACCTAGTACGAGGGATGTTAGGTTACGTTGGAAAGATACAAGAGATCATTGAAGTGGATTTTTCTTCTTTCCAATGTGTTATTTTTAGGAGCAAGTGGTGGGAAACCTTTGATCGGAATAATGTAAAGGAAGATCGCAATAGTAGGGTAATATGTATCAACTCTAGAAAGATGTGGGATGAAGCTAAGGAGCCCTATGTTTTCCCTAAACACTACAACCAGGTGTTTTTTACCCAGATGTGTTGGATAGGGATTGGTGGTTCGTCTTGACACATGACCCTAGATCAAAACATATTTTTGAGAAAAATAGTGTTATCATGCCATGCAATCTAGAAGATAATGAGGGTGATCATGAGAACCGAGAGTGATATGGTACATGTGTTATTTCACAAAATTTATACTTTTTAAGATGGGTTTTTCGAAATATTAATATAATATGTATTTTGAATTAATTGGTAATTTGCATTGTGTTAATGTTAAAATCAATAATTCACTTGATAATTTGCAATTATGTTGATCTCAAAAACAATGTTGTACTGTATAAATTAATTCTTTTTTTTGTATCTAAGATCAGAATAAAATAATGATAATTCTAAAGTACATGAATTTATTTGCATTATTTTATAAACTTTATTATGTTACAATAAATCATATTATTCTAGATTTATTATTTTACAATTATTTACAAATTTACAAATTTACAAATCTTAATAAATTCATTTCACATTAATACAATTAAAATTTTACAAATATTTTACATACAATTACAATTACAATTACAATTTTACAATTTCACGTACAATTACAATTACAATTACAATTTTATAAATTAACATATATACCATTACAATTACAATTTTAGAATTTTAAATACAATTAGAATTACAAATATTACAATTTTACAATATCATGATCATTTGGTATTATTAATAAACATCATGTTCATGATAACCATCGTACAAACATCATATTTGACTAAAAAACACATTCAAAATCGCTAACTGCATCATCGTGATCATGATCATCTAACAAAACACAATTAACATTATATATTAACATCATCACAACACAAACATCAAATATACATCTCATGTCAAATAACTCATGCTATCACATACACATCTATCTGCAAGTGGCGCATTAAATGAACATATCTAACATGACCTAACAACATACACATCATGATGATCACCAACATGTAAATTAAGTACAACTGCAACATGAACATAAAATACATGGACCATATATATATATATATATATATATATATAATGTTAAAAATATACAACTGTAATATAAATGTCATGGATCAGTTAGTGGTAGTACAACATCAATACCAGTACTAGTGACCGATGGTCTAGCCTCATCTCCATGATAACTATTGCTAGATGCTAGTGGAGGCTCATGCTCATCTGGCGCGGTGCGAGGTGAACTATCATGAGATGATGGTACATTGTGCCTCGCAGACTGTTCATCACGTGTTGCGGCTTGATCATAACGTACAACAGTCCTCATCAGTCGCGTAAAAGTTGTCGTAAATCCTACGACATGCCGCATCAGGCTGTACATGTCACACGGCATGCCTCTCCACATCTGTAATAGCCTATCATCAGCCTCTATGTCTCTGTAATGAGCGGGCCTGATGCTCGCCTCAAAAATCAATGTAATGATTTGGTCGCCCAACTCCATCCTGTATCTAGGATTACTAAGTTGACCGCGCACCGGCGCACCAGCAGGAGCAGGTCTTTGATCTGCACCAGCCTCGTGATGATCCTCAGCATCTAGCATTCCCTCATTGTCATCAGGATCCACACCTAGATCAGGTGGTGGTAGCGGCATCTCCTCGCCATCAAAAGAGCCAATGTCTGCAAAATATATACAAGTACACAACAATAATTAGACAATTTCACTACACAATTTAATAAAAACAAGTTAAAGAACATGTTAGAATAAATTTAAAAAAAACAGTAATACTACCTCTATCATCTGGTGGCTCATCAGTTGTGAAGAGGATGTTGGCACACCCTCACCAATCCAACCCCGCATAAGGACAGGGGACCATAATGAAGGTATGCTCATCAACACTGGCTAGCAACTCCAGTGCATCATTTGATATCCTCGCTGGAAAAAGAGTCTCCTCCCTCTTGGGCATCATCTTCCCACACATGTGCATACGTGCCTCAGTAATCGACCTACGAGGCTGCTGAAGAAAAATAGGCCTCGTCTCTAGAAACCTCTTACAAGATAAACAAAAAATCTCTGAAGAAAAAGGGAAGTTGACCCTCCCTTGTGCATGAGCACGACATCTATCTAATGTTGTACAGAACTTCCGCAAAAAAATGCAGACCACCTGGAAAGTCATGTTTGTTGTAGTAAAGAATCAACATAATATAAAAGCGAGTAACTCATGTGTTTCCTGTCACTGGTGTTGTGAAAAATGGTCGAAATGATAAGTGAGAGACACCGAACCTCCTCACGACCAAACACACCAATACGAAACTGCCCTCCAGCGACCTGAAAATGTGCAGGAGATACTAAATTTTCTCCAATGTATCTCTGGGAGTAAACTAACTAACTCCCTGCCACACTGCTAGCTGGAACCTCAAGGAACGAGGGAAAATCCACCCCTCTCCTCGATAGCCCTGTAATAAATTATACATCCTCCTCAGTGGGCGTGTACCACTAGGTGATACCAACCCGGAAATCCTGTCGTTGGGCATTCCACCTTCGGATAAGACGTCTCAAAAAAAAACTATGGGACTTTATGGAAGTAGCTTCCTCATAGAACTTGAGGAGGCCTACCTGCCTTAGGAGCCCCTGTGTCGTTGTCATAATAGGGCGAGGGTATGCATCTTTCTCCCTCTCTCTTACCTCCCACAGGCGAACCATGTTATATTTTTCCGCATATTGTTGTTGTTGTTGCCCCTCTTCTCTCCTTTCACGGATATGAATGATTGACATATTAAACAAAATTTTTTTATTAAATAACACATGTATTTAGAAATATACGTATATAAATATTTTTTGAAAAATAAATAAAACAACGGTCAGTGCGCCAAAAACACAGTCATGCATCGGTTTTGGTGCGTCTTTCAACAGAGCGCACCATATACGGTGCACCTAATGATATTCAGCACACCGGGGGCGGTGCTCCAGAAAAAAAATTTAGCACATTGTTCACTACGTGCAGTGTCAGGAGGGCATTGCGCTGACTACACTATACGCCCCAGGGCGTATAGCTAAGTCAACACACCGCCCTCCTGCCACTGTACATAGTCATCGGTGCGTATTTTAAAAGGCCGCACCATTGACGTAGGCCAAATACAGTAAGTTGTGAGCTGACAAAAATAGTCATCTCCGGGTGGTTATTTCAGTCAATGCACCACATCACCACTATTCAACTAGGTCAACGGTGCGGCCAGATAACCGACCGCACCGCTCTTTTTAAAGAAATTTAAAATAACACAGTGTGCCTTTGGTACCGCTCCGAAACCGGTGCGGATACCCTTAGCACCGGTTTACCAGGCCGAACCATTGACAATGTCAAATTGCGGTATGCGGTGCACTGACAACATTACGCGCCCCGGGGTGGATAATTCCGTCAACGGAGCGAGTTGTCACGATACCACATTATCAACGATGCGGCCTGGTAAACGACCGCATCGCACTTTTTAAAAAATTTAAAATAACACTGTGCACCTCGTGATACCGCCCCAGAACCAGTGCGGATACCGTTAGCACCGGTTGCAGTGCGGCCTGTAAATTTACAGGCAGCACCGCAAACCAATGCGAGCCGAATGGCTCGAGCGCACCGCACAATAATTTTTATTTTTTTTTAATGGTTAATTTTAAGGTTTTTTGAAATTTGAATCCGCTAAAAGGTTTAAGTACGGAAAAACAAGAAAAATACCTGTACATTTACCCGTCGAGGAGGCATATTGGCCGTAGAATTTGCAAAGAAAATTTGTCCACTGTTTTATAAAATTCAAGCTGGAGATTGGTGGCAATGCACAGCAGCAGTGCGTGCAATAAGTGCAATGGGAGCATGAATGTCAAGGCGGCTCAAACAAGGATAACTTGCACCAGTGCTTGAGAGCTCTTCCAAACTGAAAAAAGTGAAAAATGTGGTTTTTTGGCCGTAATTTTTTTTATATTTAATCATGTTCCGGTGCACGGGGATTTTATTGGCGTATCGGTGCATTTTTAGTATGCCGCCCCGAGCAGTTTCTGTTTTCGCACGCTTTTATGTGGCACCGGTGCAGCGTATCTGTAACGCATAGGTGCTCTACAATAATATGACGCACCGGGCACGGTGTCCAGTGAGCCAATGATTTGTGCGGTTTTTTGGCCGTAATTTTTTTTTATTTAACCCTTTTCCGATGCGCGGCACTTATGGGGACCCCTGTGTGTTTATGTCACTCCACCCCAGGCGGTTTCTGTTCCGCGTGTTTTTTATGAGGCATTGATGCTGACAATTTGACACGCACTGGTGCGGTTCCTTAATTAAAGGCACCGGGTAGGTGTGTACGGAGTGCACAGTTTCTGGTGTGCCAATGTTTTGTGTGGTTTTTTGGCCGTAATTTTTTTTATTTAACCATCGGCCGGTGTGTGGGGTTTATGGGTGCCTTAGTGCATTTTTTTTATTCCACACCGGGGGCTTTTTATTTTCGTGCACGTTTTCAGAAGCACCAGTGTGGTAGAGATGTAAGGAACCAGTGCTGTACAGGAATATGACGCACCGGGTGGGTGTGTTAGGATCGCACGGTTCCCGATGTGCCTATGTTTTGTGAGGTTTTTTGGCCTTAATTTTTTATTTATTTAACCCTGTGCCAATTCGCGGGGATTTCAGGGTGGCTTGGTGTGTTGGCGACTCGGTGTGTTTAAGGGCGACCCAGGCAGTTTCATTTTTCACACATTTTTTATGAGGCGCCAATGCGGAAGTTATGTAAAGTACCGGTGCACTACAGAAATACAATGCATCGGGCGGGTGTGTATGGATCGTACGGTGTCCGGTGCGCAAATGTTTTAACTGCACCAGTGCTTTCTCGTGTTGAATGCACTGGTGCGTTGTATGGTGATAAGAGCATCGGACGAAATACATCCGCAAAAACCTCCGCCCGCCAACCTCCTCTAGGAACCTCCGCTATAAACAGATGTCTGGGGTATTTTTATAAGGGGTTCCTCAAGAACATCCGCTAGAGGGTATTTTCCTTGTAGTGCCTTTTGATTTCTTCCTTCTCTTCCTTCTTTCTCATCTCCTCTTCTTCTTACCTTTTCTTTTGTTATGCCTCATGTATCCTTTACTCTTCTTCTTCTTTCTTATGTTTTTCTTCTTATACTAATTTCCTCTACTTCTCCTCCTCTAATTGTTTCTCTGGTATTTCTTTCTCTTGTCTCTTATGGTCTTCTTATTCTTTCCTTTGCAACTCCTCTTCTCCTTTACTTTTCATTTCCTGTCTATTTTGGGCTATTGTTTCATTCCTTCCTTCAAGGCCTTATTCTTCTTCTTAACCTTCCTTATATTGTTCTTGTTGGGTCTCTTCATGTTAGTCAAAATTTTTCTTCTTGTATTTTTCTTTCATGCCCTCTTGCCCTTTTTTCCTCTTCATAAAAGCTCTCCTATGCTTTCCCTACGGTCATCATCATATTTCTCTCCTTCTTCCTCTTGTTGTTCATTTTGTCCTAATTCTATGGAAGCATTATAGAAATTCTATATCTTTTCCTCCTCATCTCCTTTATAATGTACATAAGACTATCCAAAGCCAATTTCTTTACAATGCATAGTTGAAAGACCTTTTGGATCGTACTTTCAGTATCTCAAATCAAAAAAATAGAAACATTTCAATTATTTAGCTTCTACTTCAGCCTCTTTGAAGTTTTCAAGAGAATATGATCCAATTGTTAGATGGAACACAAGCCACAGTCCCTTTTTACCTTTTTCCAATGTCTTAGATAGCCTGGTCGTCAACTAGTAGCATACCTCTTGCAAAAGTACCCTATCTTTCACAATTCTTGGGATAATATGAGGAGGCTTATAAGCACCGAAAACTCAGATGTATGTTTCATCTCTAATATGGAACTAGTTTGCAACTTCAATGAGGTTATTTTGGGCTCTTTTTGATATGCAAGGTGGGTCATGGCCAAAGAGTGCATGATATAGAGTAGAGATGAAATATTTTGAAATTGTTTCATACAAACCTTTATATCATGGGTTCCAAAAGATTTTATAATAAATGCACATATTCTCTTGTACCTCTGGAGTCCATTTCAAACTCCACCCCTCAAATTCACACTTTTCACACACTGCATCGAGAAGATAAGAATCCATATAAAACTTTGATGGGTGGACCTTCTCTGGATTCTTGGTTGAATTAATATTCGTCTTGAGTGTAGACACAAGGATACATGCCCAATTTACAATGGTCCCTTTAGTGGCCACTATGTACATCAAAGGAACCCATGAGCCTATGAAAGTGTCAATATCTTCTCTCCCATAGATCCTATTCATTGTATCTTCCATTAGTTGGTACACTTTCCTGAGGCCTTCCATCGTATAGACTTGATCTTCCCTAACCATGAACTTGGAATGATTTTTCCCATGACTTAATTTTTTCCTTTGTAGATTCGTTGAAATTAGACAAGCACCTAGTGTTAAATGATTCTTCTAGTTCATGCAGCTTATAATAAGTTGTAATTTCGACAGTTGTGAAGGATGTCAATATTTCCCCATCATGCCTCTTGATTGAAAAATGGTATTCATCTACACATTGCATTAACTAGAGGCTATGGTATAGACACAGGGACAAATTGGGGGGTTTGCAGCTACTTTTTGCAGCCTAGACCTTTTTATGTTGATGTATACCCTGAATTATTCTTTATCTTGAGGGATATATTAGTTAGAAAATTCTGAATATATGTCCCACCAAATCAGATTCATTTTCTTGTTAATATTACAAGCAATGTCTCCATAGATTGGTAGATTTTTTTGGTTTTTCCACGACTCCTTCGATATTGATTTCTACTCTAGAAGAACTCCTTTCCAAACCTTTGCGAGAACCTTTGACCACTATAGGTGCCATCTCTTCAGAGAAGGATGAGATGTTGATATAGTCTAGATCGATGTCACCTGGAATTTAAAAAATGTGATCCCAAGCTAATGATATAAGCATGAATTATGAAAAAATCTAAGAAAAAATAAAATGTCACCTGTGGGGCCTCTAAGTATGAAAATAAATAATTTCTCAAGGGTCGCACTTTCAATCTGTAAAATAGATCGCAAATTCTGAGTATAGTACAAGTAACAATGTGAGGGTGGGTCACAAGGATAAGACAAGTTACAAAGAAAAAAAGTCACAAATAGTAATTCAAGGCAAGTCAGGAGGTAGAGTGTCAACAAGCGATAGGTCATAGGTCACAGCAGGTAGATAAGTCGCAAGGTCGCAAAACAGTGGAGGTCACATACGATGTTGACCTTCCAAATTGTGATCTGGTGACTTAGAAATTTAGTGGGTCTGAGGAATGGCTAGGTCACATGGTCGCAAAATAGTGGAGGCAGCATGAGATGCAAGGTCGCAAAGTCACAAAACTGAGTAGGTCGCAAAGTCGCATCGAAAACTAGGTTGCAAAATACATTGTTTCTCCAACTTGCGACTAGAAACTATGCGACTTAGGAATTATAACAAGGCACAAGTCCCATGATAGGTCAAGATAGTCACTAGTGAATCTACAACTTGGTGGAAAATTGTGACTAACGATCTATTGGGAAATAAAATGCGAACAAGTTTGAGCATTTAAGTATTCAATTAGGCTTTGAGAATTATGATGGCTCACATTTTGAAGAGATGGCATGGGAATACCAGGGCTTCAAGGTGATTTTTGTGTGCATAGAGGATTTCAAAAACCCAAAAAGTGCACACATAGAGTTGGGTAAAGTGAACCTTAAGAATAGTAAAAACTTTCCCTACAACTGATAATGCTAGTTCATGGTGGGAGGGCACGGGGTAGGATTAATACAAACAGAGAGTGGTGTTGATTTGAATGGATAAAGGGAGTGTTGGAAGGGAAATTGGTGATGGAGATAGGGTGAAGGATTGCATAGGGTATAATCTTGGAATTTCAAGGATGCGAGGGTAAGGTGAGGGGGGAAATTCATGGTGAAGGGTTTTGAAACTCAAGCTAGGAAAATGTAGGGTCATGCCGTAGAGGCATTGGACACATATCACTAACCATAGAGTAAATGATTACTAGGGAGGTAAATCATCACATACCTAGTAAGGTTGCAGGGCGTCTTCAGTCACTAAAGTAGATTTTTCCTACTAAGTGATAAGAAACAATGAAATAGTAGAGGGGAGAGATGGCAATCTATAAAACTTCCATACGTGTGAGGGGTAATCACATAGGAGCAATGTGCATAGAGAGGGGTTGCATTTGACCAGCCCTAGGAGGTCGCAAGGTGGGATTGTGACAAGCTAGTGATAGAATGTGACTTTCCAATGGGAGGTCACAAGGTGGATTTACGCAGAGAAATTAGTCATATCAATTGTAATTGATAAATATTGCAAGGTCACATTGGACATGGTGGTGGCACAATGCATGAATAAGAAAACAGTGACTTTGCGACTTGCAAGGCTAGCAGGTGCATGATACCAAGGTGGCATTCAGTTAGAAAAATATAGGTCGCAAGTCTTCATAGAATCTAACAGGGATGAAAAACAAGATTAGGTTGTAAATTGTGACTTTATGATTTAACAATAGAACCAAAGGGAAAGTCACAAGTTGTGATTTTAGGGTGTATCCTAAAGTGTGTAAATGAAACTAGCGACTAACAGGAAGACTTATGTTTAGGTCCTTTAGGCTAGGGTCCCCCTAATTTATAGGGAAATCCTAATATGTAAAAAGAGAATGAAAATCCTAAGATACCATGGGTGAAGGTTGAAAGGAAATTCAGTATGGGATATTTGAATATTTTTGAAAAGGGATAAATTTTGGGGTTGTTGTAGCTACTACAACAATTAGCGCTACACTGATAGGACCTTAGAGCCTCTGCTTGGCCTTTATTCAGGATGAAGTCTTACCTTCTGGAAGTATGGTTCCAGACTCATGAGTCCCACTAATGTCATTGGGAAACCCTTTGTTATTGATTGGAGTCATCTTACTACTTTTATTTGGCTTACTTTGAAACACCTCATCAATTAAGAAACGACACTAGTGACGTTGATATGGGATCCAAATAATAATGTGTGGACCAGATAAACATTTAGTCTTATAGTGGGTTTCTGGTTTTTCTCCGCTACCGGCAAGCCTATTCAATACCTCAGAATAGTCACTTCTACAAATCACAAAAGTTACTTCAGTGCGAGCAAGCTTGTTTAGTACCCTGTCGGAGTTGTCTGCATCACTTCTCTGCGTAGGAAGGATTTATCAATCCTTTACCCTTTTATTCAGTTTTTATTATTTGTATGTGCACATTGAAATCATTTATTAGGTGTTAACTTCGCTAGGGATGATGAGAGATCCCGTCTTATTTTATGTGCAAGAGAGGTTTTTTCTTATTTTTTAGAGACTTTATTTATTCCTCCAAAAAGAGTTTCTCATTACAAATTTTCTCCTTTTCCCTTCTTGAGTCACTTGGTCTATTATTTTGAACACACACTTTGTAAATAAGTAAAGATATCACTACATATATATAGGGTGTTTCAGCTAATTAGGGTTCCCCACCTAATTTAGTTTTTATTTTCTTACAAGGGTTGACTTATAGAGTGGTGAAGGCCAAATGTAGATAAGGGTTTAAAAATTAACCAATGAAAAAATAGTTATTGCAGCTTCATTAAATGCATTCAAATTGTGATAATGTCCCAGAACTCTTTATTCATATGTAGGGAATTTTATTTACATAAAAGAGGCCACTAAAGAGAAAAAAACTGCATAAAGGAAATGCAAGCAACCAAGACGCAACAATAAATCAAAAGTAGGAAATCACGAGAAGGAAAACATTTATAAGGGTGAATAGGAAGCTAAAAGAGCTTCTATGTGAAATAGAAATTAAGAGTTTGGCCATTTATAGGAAGAGGTCTAGTTTTCTCATCTAGGGTTTAGAGGCGATAGTTATAAGGGTGAATAGGAAACTAAAATAACTTCTAGGTGAAATAGAAATTAAGATCTTGGCCATTTATAGGAAGAGGTCCAGTTTTCCCGTCTAGGTTTTAGAGGCAATATTTTTCCTGAAAAGTTCCAATCCACAAGTCTTGGAATTTTGTCTGTTTACCTTTATCCTCGTGGCCTTTGTCCCATTTCAGTACAAATTCATTGATGTTGAATTCATTTCTTATTGTGAGATGAAATGTGAATAAGGTTGAGCATTTAAGTATTCAATCGGGCTTTTAGAAACATGATGGTTTGCATTTCGAAGAGATGGCATGGGAAACTCGAGGCTCTGAGATGATTGTTGTGGTGAATAGAGAGTTTTGAAATCCCCAAAAGGGCACACATAGAGTTGGGGGAAGAGAAACTTAAGAAAAGTATGAATTTTCCATACAACCAACAATGTTATGTCATGAAGGAGGGAACGGGGTGGGATTAGTAGGGACAGGGAGTGATGTTGATTCAAACAGAGCGAGGTATTGTTGGAACAACAATGTTTCATGGAGCTAGGGTGAAGGATTGTGTAGCATATAGTCTTGCAAAGTCGAGGACACAAGGGTAATGAGGGGGAAAATCCATGGCAAAGGGTTTTGAAATTTTAGCTAAGAATATGTAGGGTCACACCATAGAGGCATTGGACACATGTCACCATCCGTAGAGTAAATGATTACTAAGGAGGAAAATCGTCACATACCTAGTAATGTCACATGACATCGTTGGGCATTGGAGCTGAGTTCACCCACTAGGTCGTAAGAAACAATGAAATAGTAGTGGGGAGCAATGGTAATATATAAAACCTTACACATGTGATCCAAGTGGATATTGGTGGTCACCCACTTATTCCACCTATATCTCCATTCAGTTTCATATGTTTCCTTTATTATAGCAGCATTTACTATTTTTAGCAGTTTTAAGGGCCTTGAACTTCCATAGTTGTTTTGACCCCCCAAATGGTATTTTTTTGAGGTCTGCATTAGGCTTGTCACCATAGCATGAGCCTGCAACAAATCCAATAGTACTCAAATTGATATTGTAGTACTCAGAGAGATATTTCAAATTAGGTATCGTATGCGCCAAATGAAGATCATATGACCAAGTTACGATCCTGGGAAGTTGGTTTCCCAACTAACCCCAATGGGGCCCACATACTCTTGGTGTTCCATCTCCTGGGGTTAAGGTTTTGGTTTTTTAGGGTTTTCCTTTGTTGTTAAATCTTAAAAAGGCCCTTGAGCCTCATTGTAATACAGTTCATAGGCAAGTAGCCACCACATCTCTTCTCAGAGATAAGCTACCATCACCCGAGATAGTTTATTTCCATTCTGGTTGTAAGCATCTTTCAGTTCTTTGATATTAATTAGATGAAGATTTATTTTTGATGCATCTATGTGTTTATGTTTATATATGTATTATGTTTCATTCCTACATATTTCTCGATCAACATGTGTGAGGGGTATTCATGTAGGATAAATGCACTAAGAGAGGGGTCACATGCAATCGAGCCTAGGAGGTCGCAAGGTGGGATTGCAAAAAGCTAGGGGTTGCATGCAACTTTCCAAGGGGAGGTAATGAGGTGTATTTGTGTGAAGAAATTTTTCACATGTGATTGGATTTGAGAAAGGTCACAACGTCACATTAGAGATGGTGGTGGCACAACACATCACTAAGAAAATTGTGAATTTGCGACTTGCAGGGATTTTAGTTGATAAAATATAGGTCACAAGTCGTAATAGAAGCTCACAAGGACAATCACAATTAGGTTGTAAAATGTGACTTTGTGATTTAACAATAGAACCAAAGGGCAAGTCGCAATTCGCGATTTGAGGGTGTATTTTGAAGTGTGTAATTGTGACTAGTGACTAAGAGGAAGACTTATGTTTAGGTCTTTTAGGATAGGCTCCTACTAAGTTATATGGAAACCCTAAGATGTAAAAAGAGAATGAAAACCCTAAGATACCACAAGTGAAGGTTGAAAGTAAATTTAATATGGGGGTCTCCAATTTTCTTTGAAAAGGGATAAATTTTGGGGTTGTTATAGTTGCTACAACACTATAGTATCCCTAACACAAGTGTCTAATAAGAATGATCCACCCACTTGGCCATAGCCTCAATACAAAGATCTTGCATGCAAGCTTATGGACATAAAATCTTGGGTTTTTTTTCTATAGAATTGGATCAATGACCTCTCCCTTGGATTAGTGCCATCATAGCACAACGATCAACTCTTGTGGTAGAGAATGGGTAATATGTTTCGGAAGATGGAAAGTTTAAAAGAAATGGTAAGAGAATACTTAGTTGTTTTGAATTATTGTTCTTCTAACACTTAGCTTCCCTTGATTTTTTTCACTTTAGTTTCTTCAAGTACAAGCATCTTAAGCCTTTTCCTGATTTCCAGTAAGGAGAGTGTCCTTCTATTATTTCTTAGTTGAAGTGGCATTCATTAGTTTAGTCTTATTGTCTTAGTTCCTTCGTGGAACATAATTTTTTTTTCTATTTAGAGCTTAAAATTATTTTTCTCTTAGCTTATGGCAGTGTCTCTGTTATCTTCCCTTTACCTATCTTCTCTTCTAGGAAATGTAGCCTCTTCTCGAAAGGTTGCATAGATAGGTTCTCTTTGGGTTAGTGGTTTTATGTTGTACTATGCAATTGTTGTTACTCTCCTTGTACAAATCACTTGTTTTTTCTTTGTTGGTTTGGCCCACGGGGATTTGAACTTTGAATCTCATGCTTTACATATTACTTCATAACACAACGATCGCCAATTGAACTACCCCTGTGGGCTTCTTCTTTTTTGGCTTGAACCACAGGGGATTTGAATATTGAATCTCATTTTTTACATAGTACTTCATAACAAGGCAATCACCAATTGAGTTGTACCCCATGGGATCTTGGACAATTCACTTTGTATTTGTTTCTAAAAGGGGTTTAGATAAAAATTTACCATTTTATTAGTGCTTACTAGCAATATTCTTAGCCTTTGTTAGGCCTTCTTATGTTCCCTACTCATATTTCTTAGAAGTCATGTGGTCATTTTCCTCCCTCTATTCCTCATTTTTTTCTCGTTGTGACCATGACTTGCATGAGAGGTAGGTGTTGATGTCCCTCTTTACTTCCTTACCTCATATATTATTCGAGTATCTCCTCCCCTATTCCATGATACTAAGAGTTAATGTGCCACTGGATCATCAAGGACAATGTGGCAACATGCATCCTCCTTGTTTGAAATCTCAACAAATGGTTGAAAGGTTTACAACATTGTATGTGGCCAACACTCTAATGGGAATAAGAAGGGATATCAAAAATTTAGAACAAGAAAACAGAGTACAACATAAATTCCTTTCATATGCATAATTGGAGGAAGACGTTGGTATAAATTGGATTCCTAAAAGGTAATACACATTTTAGGAAGAGCATGTACATGCAAATGATAGATATACTCGCAGATCAAGGCCATAATTGGTAAATTTCCTGTTGAAAGATGGGAAGCATAATAAGAAATCTTACTTAGTATCGATGTAGTGCAAATGCATCTGAGTTATCTCAATGGAAAAGTGTCAACTCTAGCTAAGAAGATAGTTGGTATTTAGGAGGACATAGAGGTGCTTGATGTAATAAAAGTGGATTCCCCATCCAACTAAATGTTTTTTTATATCATTTTGTTTTACAAACTAGAAGCAACAAGGATGCACTTTTAGGATATTATAGGATTCAATATATTAATGGATATATATACTTGATGGGCCTCTAAATTGGACATAAATTAAGGCCCATCTACCTCTCTTATGCACATGAAAATATATATTAAATCTCTCCTTCTGCACTTAATAATGTTTTCTTATGCTTTAATATTTTATTAGGAAGGTTTAAAGGTAATTGCATATTTTTCCCTAATATTGGTTATTTTTGTAGAATATTGTGAGAATATTTGGGAGATTATGCAGATATGGAGAAGGAGATAATTTAGGGACTTTCTCCTTGCCACTGGAAGATCAAGAGTGAAGAATAAATTAGCACAATGTCAGGAAATTATGGAGAAATCTTGGAGAGATTCAAGGGGGTTGTCCACCCTCCTTAACTATCAAACGAAGTCAAGCAAATTGAAGATGAATTGAACTCAATATTTGTTTACTTGGAGTCAAGTGGACTCAATCACCCCAAAGATTCTCTCCAGCAATTCGAGTTCCAGAGGTAGCCAAGCAACTGAAGACGAAGTGCACTCAATCTATGTTTACTTGGAGTCAAGTGGACTCAACCGCTATTTTCAAGGGAATTGTCGGTAGCTTCCTTATCGAATAAATAGAGCAG
Organism: Pinus albicaulis; assembly: GCA_034641835.2. NCBI lineage: Eukaryota > Viridiplantae > Streptophyta > Pinopsida > Pinales > Pinaceae > Pinus > Pinus albicaulis. The sequence continues at coordinate 985,973,092 of CM076571.1, forward strand.
AGCTAGAGCTAGGAAGGATCCTTTGATTTGATTCCATTCAGAACTTTTTCTGCAAGCTATTAATCTTTTGATGTTTAAGACCTTCAGGATGTAATAAGACTGTATTTATGTAATGCAATGAGTAGTGAGATGTTGTTTTACTGATCTAGTTTCAGGGAGTGAGGCTCGTGGGTTAGGGCCCAACCCATGTGCCTCATTTTCTCTGTTGTTTTCATTCTTTCCTTTCTATCATTTAGCTATTTTTCTTTCTTTCATTTAGTTATTCTTGCTTTTCATAGTTTCATTGTTGTTTAGTTTTTTCTTTCAGTTTTTTGTTGTAGTTTTTCATTTACTTATGAGTAATAGAATAGAGGATAAAACTCTAAAATATGTGGATCTAGACTTCCCTTCTCAAATATAATTCGAGCAAGGTTGGCCTTCCCAAAGGCAAAAAATATTTTTATTCATTGTTTTTATCACGCATTTCATCTGTTTTTCCATGCATGAATCCGCAGGTTTGTTTGCAGGAATCAGTATCAAAGTTCTGGGGAAGGTCTCCAACACCTCCCGCTTCATCCTCGATCTTCCTTCCATATCTGTTGTTATCTCTGGTACACTATGTTACACCCCTGTGCATAGTGGTTATGCCTTCTATTCCATCCTTTTCTCTTATCGCAACTACCACACACTTTTTAGTCTTGAAAACTCCCCCAAAACATTAAATTTCACCTTCTATCCCTTCTTTTCTCTTTGCGCAGCTATCACAACCATTTTAACTTGAAAACACTTCAAAACACCGAAATTTTTACCTCCACCTTTCTTCTCGAACTTCCCGCTACCATACTTCGCCTCTTTGTAAATCGCACTTCGCAACATTGTTCCCTTTTCCTTTAAGACTTACCGCTCTTGTCTGCCAATTGCGATATTGTGATATCGCATATCGCAGATTGCAACCTTTTCCCTTTTCACAAATCATACTTCGCATCTTTTCCCGTTTTATTTTAAGACTTACCACTTCCAAACGCCGATTACGATAACTCTGCCACATTTACATCGCAATCGCATTTCGCAACATTTTTCATTTTTCCTTTAAGACTTACCACTCCCAACTGCCGATTGCAACATCACTGTAGAGTTTTGCCACATCATCCCTATCACAATCGCATTTCACATTTTTTATCCCAATCGCAAATCGCAGTTTTTGTTTTGTTCCTTTAACACTTACCGCTCTCGACGCCGATTGCGATATTCTTCGTACTCTACCGTCAGTCCCACTGCCACGTCACCCAGTGCATTTCGCACTTCACAACTTTTCCTGGACAACACTTTCATTACCCCTCAAACTTTTCGATATTGCAAACTGCGATATCGCATTTCGCATTTCGCAACTTTTACCAAATCAAAAATCCCAAATTTTGGCCCATCGCACTTCACAACTTTCACCACATCACAAATCGCAACTTTTGGCCCATTGCACTTCGTAGTTTTTACCTTTTCGTAATCGTATTTCATAACCTTTTATTTTTTTTAACACTTACTGCTCATGTCTATCGATTGTGATATTGCTCCGTACTCCGCCACCAGTCCCACCGCCATGAAAATCACCGCATCGCACATCACAAATCATACTTTTTAGTTTGTTCATGTTAACCCTTATCCCTCCAACTTTGTAATATTGCGATTGCGATATCGCATTTCCATCCTCCATCGCAACTCCTGCATCGAAATTTTCAAAATTATTCCACTCCAAATAAGTTTTGCGCTATAATAAAGTTCTAATAACGTTCAAACCCATCGTTTCACTTCTAAGCCTTGTTTCATGTGTTTATATCTCCATCAGCACCTTTACCCCTTTCTTCTCCAAGCTGAAAATCAACACTTTCTCAATTAGAATTAAGTCTTGGTTAGCTTAGCTACATGGATAGAAGCATGATAGATAGAGAATAAGATAAGTAGGTTGTGTTTAGCCGATTTTCCAAGTGAAGTGTGGTTTAAATTATTTTCATTTCTATAATTTCAATTAGTTTCCTTTCTGAAATTTAGATTAGTTTCCTTTCATCAATTTAGTTTAGTTTTCTTCTGTAATTTCCTTTATGCAATTTAGTTAAGTTTCATTGAAGTGTGATAGACTTCACTGAGAACCCCTAGATGTAGCACCCTTTCCTAAAGCGGAAGAGGATGACATGAATAGAATGCATCTACTATGTATATAGCATTGTCACCTCCAAGTTTGTACGAACCCCGAGTTGATAAAGTAAAGTAGGGAAGCCCCTAGAAGTTGCAGCACTCTTGGTGCAATAACAGGGCTCACCACTTTTTGGTGTCGTTTCCAGGGAGGTGTCTAGTAGATGCTTTGATTCTATTTTAGCATTATTTTCTGCTTTCCTTTTTCATGTTGTTTCTGAAATATTGAAAAATACAAAAAAATCTAATTTTCATGCCTCATAGGAGTGGGGATACTCAGAATTTTTTTTTAAATACTTCTCTAATACCAACCCCCCCCCCAACTTGACCACATGGTGCAGTAAGAACCACATCACCATACACTTTTGAAGGTAGAAGAGATGGATGGATATGATGACAATGAATAAGACCTTATTGGGTTTCCCATTCAAGATATGGACATCGATGTACATATGAAGAACATCCCTCCATATTTCCTTCCCAACTTTCATGGTATGAGGACAGAGGATCTGGAAACATTTCTCTTTGAATTTGAGATACTTTGTAGGTCTTATAGCTACTTATCACACACTCAAAAACTAAGATTGTTTCCTGCAACATTGAAGGATAGTGCTCTTAAATGATTCATGAGTCTAGGTACTAATTCAATAAGATCATGGAATGATATGCAAAAGATATTTCTAGAAAAATATAAAGATCGTGACCTTAGAGAAGAAATTTTTAGAATGAACCAAGAAGAAGATGAGAGCCTTGATGATCTAATAGAAAGGTTCATGTTTAATGTTAAGAGGGAAAAATTACATCATTTAGGATTTGACACACTAAAAGCCCTCTTACTTAGAACAATTAGGGATGAGTGGATCGATCTCCTTAATCTCATGAGTAGAGGAGATGTATACCAACTGTCATTTGAAGAAATTTGTGAAACATGCAAGCGCATATCAAGAGGAAGGGAAAGAGTAAGTAAGTCAACATCAACATTGGTAAGGCAAGATGAACTTGGAAATTTGCTTGATAAATTTAAAACAGAAATTCTTAGCAACCTAAGTGAACATGTAGAAATGTTAAGAATGCAAAATGAGCAAAAATAAGATGTTGATATTTTTTTTTTATCCATGTAGAATATTATGCTACTAAATGTTGTTTTTCATTCCCAGGTTTAAATAATTTTACCAAGAAGACAATGGAGCAGGGCAATCACCAAAGAAGTCATGTTATGTAGCTCCAAGGAGATCCTAGAAGCCTAGTCAACTTGATATGATGCAAGGACCCACTTCACAATTTCAATATTATTCACATCCATCTCAAACTAATTGGGACACACTCCCTTCGTGGCAACCTTGGCCATATCAACCCCAAAACCAATCTTGGAAACATGGTTGGCAAGGTCCTTATTGGGAAAATCCTCAACATCCTCAATATTTCCCTCAACATCCTCCATACCCAACTCCATGCTATCCCTACCATCCACTTCCACCACAACCACAGCCTCAATCGCATCCATCTCATATATCCACCCCCACCCAACTACCATTTCCAAACCCACACCATGAAGTATCTCAGCCCACTTACAATGCTAAGGTACAACACTACCAAACATATCCTCTTGATCTAAATGGTATGTATCTTAGTTCAAGAAAGGTATTGCAAAGAAAATATTTTCTTAATTTCATTGAAGGATGACATCAAGAAGAAGAATATCCAAATGAGGAGATTAAAAGATCAATGGTTTCACTTGATGAAGATTCGGCATCAGAATCAGATGTTGAGAAATTTTTTTCATCTTTACTGGAATTTCCTCCATGTTTTCAAGAGAACAATCAGCAAAAAGAGGAAGATTTGAATTTCATAATAGAATATTACATCTAAGGTGATCCAACTTAGCAAGTGGACCAGGGACATTACAACTATATTGACATATGGTTCCAAACAGTCATTAAGTTGTAGCAACACACTCTTCTCCAACAGTACTTGATACAATCCCAGTCAAAGAAATTCATCTCTTATATTTAGGTACATTTCAAAGCATGTACTCCAAGTGTGCACATGATTTTATATGTCATCTTGATGTGTACATGGCTCCATTGGAAGTATTCCTATACTTGAAAAAGGTATTGTTTTTTCAAGTAGAGTAGGAAAGTGAAAAAAAAAGGGGAAAAGAATAAAATCTTAGGTGAAAACCTCTTTTGAGGTGTTTGATATTGGCTCACTGATTGAAAACCTCCATGAGGTGGTCATTGGGTTGAAAATAAAAAGAGAAAAATAAAATATCCTAGGTGAAAACATCCTTTGAGGTGCCTAGGCAGACCTACTAGTGAAAAACTTCATTGAGGCAGCTAGTAGGCCTTAAATATATATATATATATATATATATATATATATATATATATATATATATATATATATATATATATATATATATATATGTATGTATGTATGTACATTTCTCCATGTATCTCTCTCTAATGAATGCAGGTGCTCTCCAACCTTTGCAAGCAGAAAAAAAAACAAATTGGCACAAAAAGAAAATTTGGTCAACGCCCTGGTCAAAGGCAAACAAACTTGGACTTCCTCCTCCTATGCTCAGAAGCTCCAAAAGGACCTCAAGTAGATTATCAAATGCAGCTATAGAGCAGCTTCATAACCACCGAAGACCTCTTCAACAACCATATTAGCAGCTTCAATATCACCTGTAAAAACAAATCAACGGTAAGGCTCAAGTATGCAATCATCTAACCCTTTCCTCGAATCTATTTCAGCTTAATAAAAAAATAAAAAGTGTGAGAAGGAAATTTTTTTTATATAGCCAAAATCAGTAGTAAAGCAACCTCAGCCTTATCTAGAAACTAGCCTCACTTTTTTCACCAAGAGAAGGAACAAGAAAAAAGTAAAAAGGACTTGAGAAAGTGGGCAGTAAGTAGTTCATTGTAATAGAAGACAAGGAGTGCCAAGGGGTGACCAAGGATGAACTCAGTTAACAGAAAAAGAACTATGAGTTTATTCTGCATGTAACTATAAATAAATAAATAAAATAAAATAAAATGTGGATCAACCACCTCTTGGCATGCGAAACAGATTTTCTTAAGGCATATGAGGACATCCATGAAGCACCTACAAGAATAAATGCAAGAAGAATAGAAAGAAGATTAGCAGGAGGAGCAGCGCATGGGCCAATAAATAGAAAATGAAATAAGCCAACATGCAGGAAGAACTAGAAGGCAGGAAGGATGAATAGGTTGCTCAGAGGATGAGCAACAGTTTTAGTAGGGGGGTGATGATGGGCCTCTAAATTGGACATAAATTAAGGCCCATCTAACCTTTCTTAGGCCCATCTACCTCTCTTATTCACATGAAAATATATATTAAACCTCTCCTTCTGCACTTAATAATGTTTTCTTATGCTTTAATATTTTCTTAGGAGGGTTTAAAGGTAATTGCATATTTTTTCCTAATATTGGTTATTTTTGTAGAATATTGTGAGAATATTTGGCAAATTATGCAGATTTGGAGAAGGAGATAATTTAGGGACTTTCTCCCTGCCACTGGAAGATCAAGAGTGAAGAAAAAATGAGCACAACGTCGGGAAATTATGGATAAATCTTGGATATATTCAAGGGGGTTGTCCACCCTCCTTAACTTTCAAAGGTAGCCAAGAAAACTGAAGATGAAGTGAACTCAATCTTTGTTTACTTGGATTCAAGTGTAATAACCCAGATCTAGAATAGCACAGCAAGCTTGCTGAAATAACACACTCCTGGGAAATTGATGCACAGAAATGAGTTTACAACCCTTGGATCCCTTAGATTAGTAGATCTGGAGTCTAGATCCAAAAGGGGAGCAAAAACAAATCAAACTAGGTGTGGTAAATAGATCTCCCACCACCTAGTCTAGCTGAAGAACACCCTATAAGAGGGGCTGCAGCTATGCACAACAAATTGCTTCAGAAATAACGCAGTCTTGGACGATATGAGCAGGAGGGCATCAAATATGATTAACTTATGAATTTACAGCAGCAAATCAGAATTACAATGAAACTCTTTCAGTATACAGTAGAATACATGAGGCAATAGAGCAAGAAATCCCCAGAAAATAGAGCTACAACACATATATATCTGCAGAAATGGCTTAACAACATTATTTAAAGGAGTTGTAGCAGCTACATATTACAACTCAGATCTAGGATATATTTTTGGACAAAACATCAGATCTATTTCAGATCTGGAAACTAGATAGTCTTATTTACAGGATCCCCTTGGGGTTTTGACTAAATCATGCATAAACAAGAGTAGATCTAAGTTTCAAGTTGCAGATCTGTAAAATGCTGCAGTAATTTTTTAATATAACATTACATGGCAATAGATCAGATCTAAACAGAACATGGATCAGCAAGCTAATCCATGGATCACCAAAGTGGAAGGCAAAGCCCAGCACCAGAGATCTCTCACCAAAACTGTGATCAAAACACCATGAAGAATCTCATATCAAAATAACGCAGTTCCTTAATGGAAATAGCATTGTAGCTCAAATGACATATATGGCCCACTGCCAAGCTATAGATCTGAAGTACAAACAGGAGAGACACTCTTCCAGGAGGTTAAAAGACACACTCCATGAGAAGAGGCTCCCAAAACAAGCTAGATCTCTGCAGATCTAGAATCCCACTTGCTGCAGCTTGCAAAAGCAGTAAAACCCTCATTGGATCAGTGCTGCAATTGGAAGTAGAGCTTGGCCTCAAGCCTGATAGTGGATCAAATTAGCAAACACTCCTCCAAGAATCCTCAAAGGAAGAGGTGAAATCCCTGCATAGGATCTCTAAGTGCTAAGCAGCACAATTCTCTACTAAATAACAGAGAATATTATTTGTCTAAGCAGACAAGATACTCAGAAATATAATCAATCAATAACCTTCTCTTGTTGCCCTCCCCTTCCTTTTTTAAGATGAAATCCTTTGCAAACCCTAAACCACCTTGATGAGTTAGCTCCTTTCACATGAGGGGCCTCCTTCTAGAACTGTGTTGTCCCTTTAGGAGATACATTGAACCTAGACAGTGTTGTAGATTTGGTCAAGGTTGACTCAGTCTCACAGCTCAAACCCCTTTCACACCTACAAGTGATTTATTTACACGGCCCTGATTTATCTTTTTTCACATGGGCATTGATTTATTCAGTCTTTTCAGGAGTTTTACATATCCTCCTTTATTCATTTATTCATGCAACAGAAAGTAAAACAAAAATGAATATTCCTCTTAGCTTAGGCTAAGTAGGAATATTACAACAATTGGACTCAATCACCCCAAATATTCTCTCCAGCAATTCGAGTTCCAGAGGTAGCCAAGCAACTAAATACGAAGTGCACTCAATCTATGCTTACATGGAGTCAACTGGACTAAATCACTATTTTCAAGGGATTTTTTGGTAGCTTTCCTATCAAATAAATAGATCAGAGCTAGAGCTAGGAAGGATCCTTCGATTCCATTCCTTTCAGAACTTTTGTTGCAATCTATTAGTCTTTTGTTGTTTAAGACCTTCGAGATGTAATAAGATTGTATTTTTGTAATGTAATGAGTAGTCAGATGTTGTTTTACTGATCTAGTTTCAGGGAGAGAGGCTCGTGGGTTAGGGCCCAATCCATGTGCCTCGGTTTCTTTGTTGTTTTCATTCTTTCCTTTCTGTCATTTAGCTAGTTTTCTTTATGTCATTTAGTTAATCTTTCTTTTGATAGTTTCATTTTTGTTTAGTTTTTTCTTTCAATTTGTTGTTGTAGTTTTTCATTTTCTTATGAGTAATATAATAGAGGATAAAACTCTAAATTTTGTGGATCTAGACTTCCCTTCTCATCTCTGTCAATAGAGTTCAAGCAGGGTTGACCTTCCCACAAGAAAAAAATGCTTTCTTTTCATTGTTTTTGTCCCGCATTTCGTCTATTTTTCCGTGAATGAATCCGCAGGTTTGTTTGCAGGAATCAGTATTAAAGTTCCTGAGAAGTTCTCCAACACCTCCCACTTCATCCTCCATCTTCCTTCCATCTCTGATGTTATGCTCTAGTACATTGTGTTACGCCCCTATGCATAGTGGTTCCGCCTTCTATTCCTTCCTTTTCTTATCACAGCTACCACACCCTTTTTAATCGCGAAAACTCCCCCAAAACCTTAAAGTTCACCTTCTATCCCTTATTTTCACTTTGCACAGCTATCGCAACCATGTTAAATTGAAAACACTTTAAAACGCCAAAATTTTGACCTCTTCCTTTCTTCTCTAACTTCCCACTACCATACTTCACCTCTTCGCAAATTGCACTTTGAAAACCTTTCCCCTTTTCCTTTAATACTTACCGCTCTTGTCTGCCGATTGCGTTATTGAGATATCACATATCGTAGATCGCAACCTTTGCCCTTTTCACAAATTGCACTTCACATCTTTTCCCATTTTCTTTTAAGACTTACCACTTCCAAATGCCGATTGTGATAAATTCGTCACATCGCAATCGCATTTCACAACATTTTCCATTTTTCCTTTAAGACTTACCACTCCCAACCACCGATTGTGACATCACTAAAGCATTCTACCACGTCATCCCTATCACAATCGCATTTCACAATTTTTATCCCCATTGCGAATTGCAGTTTTTATTTGGTTCCTTTAACACTTACCGCTCCTGACACCGATTGCAATATTCTCTGTACTCTGCCGCCAGTTCCACCGCCACATCACCCAACACATTTCACACTTCGCAACTTTTCCTGGACAACACTTCTTCTACCCCTCAAACTTTGTGATATTGAGAACTTTGATATCACATTTCGCACTTCGCAACTTTTACCAAATCGCAAATTGCAACTTTTGGCCCATCGCACTTCGCAGTTTTTAACTTTTCGCAATCACATTTTGCAACCTTTTCTTTTTTTTAACACTTACCGCTTCTATCTACCGATTGAGATATCGCTCTGTACTCCGCCACCGGTCCCACCGCCACGTCATCCTTCGCATCGCAAAATCGTAAATCATACTTTTTATTTTATTCTTCTTAACCCTTATCCCTCCAAATTTGTGATATTTCGATTTCGATATCGCATATCGCATTTCCATCCTACGTTGCAACTCCTCCATCACACTTTTCAAAAGTATTCCGCTCCAAAGAATTTTTGCACTATAATAAAGTTCTAATAAGGTTCAAACCCATTTTTTCACTTCTAAGCCTTGTTTCATGTGTTTATCCCTCCATTAGCACCTTTACCCCTTTCTTCTCCAAGCTAGAAATAAACACTTTCTCAATTATAATTAAGTCATGGTTAGCTTAGCTGCATGGATAGAAGCATGGTAGATAGAGCATAAGATAAGTAGGGTTTGTTTAGTTGATTAGACAAGTTAAGTGTGGTTTAAATTAGATTCCTTTCTGCAATTTAAATTAGTTTCCTTTCTGCAATTTAGATTAGTTTCCTTTCTGTCATTTCCTTTCAGCAATTTAGTATAGTTTCCTTCTATAATTTCCTTTCTGCAATTTAGTTTTTGAAGTGTGATAGACTTCACTGAGAACCCCTAGAAGTAGAACCCTTTTGTAGAGCGGAAGAGGATGACATGAATAGAATTCATTTTCTGTGTATATATCACTACCACCTCCAAGTTTGTACAAACTCTGGGTTGATAAAGTAAAGTAAGGCAGCCCCTAGGAGTTGCAGCACTCTTGGTGCAATACCAGGGCTCACCAATACTTTCGAAAAAAATTTTGTTTATACAATTGTAATACATTAGATAAATTGTTGACTTAGTCAAAAACAATCCTCTTGGTTTGGTTTCCCTTGTGGCAAACTGGAGTCGCAAAAGGATCACTATGTATTTTTTCTCCTAAGGTGATGATGCTCCTCTATTCACTTGCAAGATTGTGACTAGGAGCAATATACCAGTTGGGAACCGACCACATCTTTGGGCCAACGCTGGTATGGGCTAATTGAAACCTATCGTACTCTAGGGTCAAAATTCAACCTCGATTTAAGGACTAGTCCATTGGATATCCTATAGACACATTTCCATCTACCGAGACACCTTATAGTGCAACAATATTTCACCAAGAAAATAGTGGAGATAGGGACATATAACCACATTCTACCAAGCAGAATCAAATACTATTGCTAACCATTGAATTCTTAAACATTAATTCGTTAATTTAGTGTACATTTTCCCAAAAACAAAGAGACTAGGTGTGTTGTAGAAAAAAACCATGGGGTAGTGGATGGAAAAAGGAATAAGGGAGGGAGGAGGGGGGAGAATCAGAAAGAAGGATGTTAAGAGAGAAGAATATAGGGAATTTCCAACATGAAAATCATGATTTGGGAAGCTACCAATTCCATGAAATCAATAATGCATCACATAACTTGATAATCAATCCATACTCAATCTTCAAGGCTTTGAAATCCATACTCAATGTTTTTCTTTCCTCTACCAAGCTTCTTGAAAAAAAAATATTAGTGCTATGGGTTATTTGAAATACTAAAAGGGGGCATGAATCAGTATTCCTTAGAAATTAGCACTTTTAAATATTTTCATATCATTAGTTAATCTTCAAATATTCTTAATGTTTATCCAGTAACAACAATAAAGAATAGAACATAATAGGCACATGAATTTTAGGTGGAAAATCCCCTCCGGGTCAAAAACCACCGAACACTTTTCTAATAAATTCTTTAATCTTCAGCCCCAACTGAAATAAAAGTTACAACTTCCTAGAATTCTAGACCGGCCTTCTCTAGCTCCCACTAGAAGGACGCCTTGGTTTCTTTAGTATTCAACTGAATGGATGCCCCGACATACTAGATCGACCTACCACCCTGAAGTGTTCACAGGCTCCAACCTATAGGTGACTTCATGCACCAACCTAGCACCTCCCTGCCACCATATAATGATCAGAAATAAGACAAGAGTGTGGACTCCCATACTAGGGACAATGATCCATGATACAATATGATTCATAATGATTTTCTTAAACTATAACAATCACCCAATCACACTATGACCTGCAACCCAACAATAACATTATCCAACAATGTCTCTTATACCTCCCAAAAATTCCTCTTCAACTCTAGGAAGATTGACTCTTTTACAATAGTGACTCTTTTACAATTTTACAATGATGATTTTTACAACACTGAATTTTTACATGACATGATACTTGACTTGACATTGCTTCTTGGACCAGTAGTAGTTGTTGAGGTATTGTTGTGCTTGCTTCAAGTAATGTTACTTTGGCACTGCACACCCTTCTAGTATGTGTCTGACTTGTCCTATTGTGTCCTCCTTCCTGCACATGCATTAATGAACAAGACCCAAACCAATATACAAACAAAATACGTACACTGTCCTACAAAACATATGTCAGAGAAATATTCAAAATTCAAATGTAAATATGTTCAACATTTATGAACAAAACCCAAATAAACATACATACAAAATACTTAAATTGTCCTGCAAAAACACATGTTACATATGATATCCAAATTCGAATGCAAACACTAATCATACATACCTTGATGTAGCAGACTTACCCTTGACTCTTGATGTGTGGTCCTTACTGTAGTGATCCTTGACTGTATACTTTTACTTTCCTTCTAGAAGCTCAATATTGAATCTCTTGTATCTATGTAATTTTTGATCTCCAAGGTCTAAAATGTCATCCTGTTGTAGCCCTATGAGTCCTCTTTCCAACCCCATAGGTCTGATTGATATTGGATTCTTCAAGAAATAGTTATTCCCAATCTCTCACGATGACTTGATTATAGACTGGTTCAGTAGAGCGAACTTGTGAGAAGTGCCACGTGTCACTGTTTCGACCTTCAGTCCTGAAAATGATACCCAATAAATTGCATTATGTCTTATTTCTGACATTTTTTATGAAATTTGAATCCAATTCTGAGAGAGAAAGTTATGACGACTTTCCCAAGGTCCCTTGTTTGACATGGAATTCGAGAGCTTGCTAAAACCCTAACTTCCTCAGATCATATCCATGAAATAATAGCGAACCAAGATCTGAAATTTTATCACGAGGTTCATCAAGATTTCAGCTCAAATGGGTTTTTATTTTAGCTTATGAAGCTTCATAGAAAAAAAAACATTATAACGATAATGCCATGATGACCTATTTGAAGCACCGAAATCCTTGAATGGGGAGGATATGTGTTATAAAACCAGCTCCGAAAATAGAAGAAAAGAGAGATCAACGCCTTAGAAATCAGCCACTTCGAGGGGGAAACCTCCTTTACATTACATAAATGAACAATTCTTAGATGATACAAATGAAAAAACCTCCTTTCTATATATAGGAGTCCATGGGGTCACAATATAATCCTAGCCAACCTAACAATAATAATGTGAGGGCACAAAAATAATAATAGTGGCTTTTTATGGGGCACAATAATAACAATATGGGGGCTACAGGGGTACAAAAATAACAATAAGGGGGCAATAATAATAAAAAAAGGGACTGCACTAGTAATATAGGGATGCTTGAGTAGCTCTAGATGCTTCTGTATAAATCGCATTCTACCATGTGGAATCTTCAATAGGTAAGTTCTTCCACTTGATGAGATACTCTAAAATTGATCAATTTCGTATCTGTCGAGTTCTTGTTTCCGTGACTGCTTCAGGTTCCAATATGAGTTTTCCTTGTTCATCAAGGTCTGGTGATATTGTTTGAACTGGAATTTTGTCACCTATAGCCTTCTTTAAGCTTGAAACATGGAAAACTGGGTGCACTCAAGATGAAGCAGGAAGCTCCAATTTTTATGCCATAGTACCAATCTTTTACAACATCTTGTAATGACCATAATACTTTGGCAATAATTTATTATCCTTCTTAGCTTGCTTGAGGGACATTTGTTTGTATGGTTGTAGCCCTAAAAATACCCAGTCTCCTACATCAAAACTTCTCTCGCTCTGATTTTGATCTGCCTGTTGTTTCATTTGATTAAGTTCCAAATTTAGGTTATCCTTTAAGAGTTGGAGAGGTGTGAAATTCCAAAAGAATATTTTCTTTTAGTTGGGAATTCTTACAAAGATATAAGCGATTTTTGTAACATAAGAAATCATTTTTCCAACTAAATGTATCAAATGTACTAGGATCTTTCTGCAACTTTTGAATGAGTGTCCACACTTCTTTGGCATTCTTCCATTCATCCCTTGCTTCAGTTATCCAATCTGATTGGATAATAGAAATGGCACAAAGCAATGCTTCCACCTCTTCATCCTTTCTTGAGAGTGCATCTACAACAACATTTAGGTTCCCTTTTTTGTAGATGATTTCAAAGTCATAACACAACATCTTTGTGACCCATTTTTGTTGCTCTTGTGAAGAGATTCTTTGTTCCAAAAAGTATTTAAGACTATCATGATAATTTTTTACCTTGAAGTGTCTTCCAATTAGGTAAGGTCGCCATTTCTTTAGTGCATGTAGTATTTTCAACATTTCCTTATCATAAAATGCTTTCTGTAAATACTTTCCTTTGATTGGACGACTTTCAAAAGCAATGGGTCTTCCTTCTTGCATTAAAACAACGCCAATTCCATTTTCTGAGGCATCACATTCCATAATAAAGGTTTTTGTGAATTCTGGCATAACTAAGACCGGTGCTAGGCACATTGCCCCTTTAAGATGTTCAAAGGCCTTAGTTGCTTCATCAGTCCATGAAAATTCATATTTCTTCAATAATGTTGTTAGAGGTTTTGCTATTCTCCCATAATTCTTAACAAACTTGCGATAATACCCTGTTAACTCGAGAAATCCTTGCAACCACTTTATGGTTGTGGGGACTTTCCATTCCTTAATGGAATTAATTTTCTTAGGGTCTACCTTAACACCCTCATCAGATACAATATGACCCAGATATTCCACCTCTTGTACTCCAAAGAAACATTTTTAGGTTTTTGCATATAATTATTTCTCCTCCATTATTTTGAGCACCCTGTCAACATGTTGAACATGATCCTTCCAAGACATGCTATATATTAGTATATCATCAAAAAATACTAACACAATTTTTTAAGGGAGGTTTTGAAAATGGAATTCATCAACCCTTGAAATGTAGACGGTATATTGGTAAGGCCAAAAGGCATGACCAAAAATTCATAATGACCCTCATGAGTTCAAAATGTTGTTCTCGGAATATCTTCAGCCTTCATTCAAATTGATGATATCCTAAACGAAGATACAACTTGGTAAAATAAATTTATCCATGTAATTCATCCAATAATTCATCAATCACAGGAATGGGAAATTTAAATTTAATAGTGAGCTTATTGAGCTCCATATAATCTGGACACATTCACCATGATCCATCCTTCTTGTGTGCCAATACTACTGGAGCAGAGAAACAAATTTGACTAGGTTGAATTATACCAACCTCTATCATTTCTGCAATCATACGTTCAATTTCGTTCTTTTGGACATAAGGATATATGTAAGGCCTGGTATTTGGAGGAACACTTCCTGGAATCAAATGAATAGCATGATCATGATCATGAATAGGTGGGAGTCCTTTGGGAGTTTCAAACACCTTGGAAATATTGTCCAAGACTTTTTGGAGATCCGGAGAAATAGATGATTTTGATGTTGGAACTTCTAGTGAGCATAATTTTACAATTACGCCTCGTTGTTCTTTCTTCGGAAGCTATGTCATGACATTAGAGCTTATTATATTTCCTAGCTTCCTTGCAATACCCTATAATTCAACTTCATTTCCCTCCGAAAAAAAATTCAAGAAAAGTTCTTGAAAATTAAAAGCTATCATCCCCAAAGATTGTAACCATTGTACTCCTAGTACAACATCAGCACCTCCCATTGGAATGGAAAGCATTGGACTATTAAATACATATTACCCCATGGTTAGCTTGATATTATGGCATTTTCCAGAGAAATTTATAGTTCCTCCATTTGCAACCATCACTTGACACTCTCGTGTTGGGTATAGAAAGCAATTCAATTCCTTGGCTACCTTACAATGAATAAAATTATGGGTACTACCCGAATCAATCAACACTATTACCTTTTTCTTCTTGATATGTCCTTCTATATTGAGAGTTTAAGGAGTGGTAATTCCTGCCAATGAATTACAGGATATGGTCAGACTCATTTATTATTTCTCTAGGGTTGGTTTCTAGTGTATATCCTCTTCTTTTAAAGTTTCTTGTTCATTTTCTTCCTCCTCTTCACAATCTATGTAAAATAATTTCTTTTCAGCACACTTATGACCTTTAGTGTATTTGATATCACAACTGTAGCAAAGCCCTTTTGCTATTTTTTTCCTCCAATTGTTGTGGTGTCAACCTTGTAGGTTGTGGAATTCTAGGAGTAGCAATGCTTCCATCTGTATAGATGTGAGTGGTAGGTTTGCTTATCACCATAATTTTACATTCAATTTTTCTTGCCAACCTGAATGCCTTCTCCAATGAATCAGGTTCCCAAAGTCGAACCTCATGTTGGATGTTATCCTTTAAATTCCCTATGAAGACATCAATCATGTGTTCCTCTGGAATATCAGCTACCCTTATATTCAATTTTTGGAAGTCCTCAATGTGCTCCACCATTGAACCCTTTTGTTTGAGATTTATCAATTGGCTAAAGAAATTGTTGCTCTTTGTATCCTCATAATGTATTTATCATTTCCTCAATGCAAAAATTGACCAAGTGAAATTTTTTTTACAGGAGCAAAGCCATCGATACCATACAAATGTATTTTGTTCTAAATGTAAAGTTGCAATGTGTACCTTTTGTGTGTTTTGCACATTATTGAGATCAAAATATTTCTCCATTTGTAGTATCCATGTTACTGGATCCTTGCCATCAAACTTCCTCATATCGATCTTTGGAGTATGGTGGGTCTTCAATCCAACATTAGAGTTTATGAAATCACAATTAGCATTTATTTTGTTCTCATCATGAATTTCCTCTACTATCTTTTTTCCATTAGGAGTCATTTCTTGTATCAGCATTGTCAAACCTTCCTTCAAACCTTCCATGTCTGCTTTTAGATCATTATTCATGTCTTTCATTTTTTCGTCGATATCATCCATATTAGATTCCATGCCTTTCTTCAAACCATCCATCTTAGCTTCCACACCTTTCTTCAAAACTCCCATTTTTTTTTGTCGCTCTTTGCGAGAGCGAAATTTGGTGAACTTTCTCTTGTAATTTTGATATGTTATGTTGCACTTCTTCCTCTTCATGAGTCATAGTAGAGCCTTCTAAAGGGTTAATGGGTATTGAATTATTTTTATGGGGAATTTTAGAACCCAATATTGATATCTATATTTCAATATGCCCTTGGAATCACTTCAAACTGATTTTTCGAACAAGACTTTTGCAATTTGAAAAAAAAAATACACACATTTTTCTTGCTTTTGAGGAGCTCGATATTAAAATTGATGTATCTTTGTAATTTAGGATCCCAAATATTTAACCTTTGGTCCTATAATAGCCCTCTGAGTCTTCTTTATAATTCCACAGGTCTGACTTGATTTGGATTCTTCAAGACAAAGCTATGCCCAATATCCCACGATGACCTAATAATGGATTGGTTCAGTAGAGTTAACTTGTACAACATGCCATGTGTCATTTTTTCCCCCTTCGGCTCTGAAATTGATATAAATAAAACCAAAGTCCATTTATTTTCGGACACTTTTTACAGAATTCCAATATGATGCTCAAAGGGAGAGTTATGACAATTTTCCCAAGGTCACCTCTTTGAGATGAAATTTAGGAGCTTGCAAAAACCCTAACTTCCACAGATCATATCTCTGAAAATATTGTGAACCAAGATCTGAAATTTTTACACAAAATTCCTCAAGATTTTTTGCAAATCAAGTTTTTTTTTAGCATCTGAACCTTCGTAGAAAAAATGTTATAGTGAAAATTCCACAATGACCTGTTTGAAGCAGCGAAACCCTAGAATCCAAAGCTCTTATACCAAATGTTATGAAACCAAGTCCCAAAATAGAAGAAAAGAGAGATCAACGCCTTATAAATCAGACACTTTGAGGGGGAAACCTTCTTTACATTACATAAATGAATAATTCTTGTATGTTACAAATGACAAAACCTGCTTTCTTTATATTGGAGTCCATGGGGTCATAATATAATGCTAGCCGACCTAACAATAATAATGTGATGGCACAACAATAATAATAGTGGCTTTTTATGGGGCACAATAATAAAATTATGGGGGGTACAGGGGTACAAAATTAACAATAAGGGGGATACATTAACAACAATAAGGGACTGCACTATTAATATAGGGATCTAACAATATGAGGGTCACAATTTATAGAAATTCTTAGGTTGAGACGATCTTCAACAAGTGAATGTTGAAGGGATTTTAGGAGCTTAAAACATTGTTAATTATTGACTATTAATGACCACAATGAATGATGGGTGCCATGCCACAACCCCATGGGGTTTTAGCCCACTAACTAGGGTTACTAACTTCAAACATGAATATCTCTCAAACTGTGAAGAATTATGTGGCATGCCATATATCAACGGAAACATCTCGACAAGTAGAATCCATCCAAAATATCATTGACTCCGAATATATTAATTTTTCAAGTCAAAATTCCCATGCTATATAGGGGTAGCCCCTGGTGCTGCTTGGGTTGACAACAATGACAACCATTGTTTAATTTCAACAAGAAATTGCAGCACCTACACTAGTGTGGGACCAATGGATCCTAGCAGCGCCTACACTAGTGTGGGACCAACAGGTCTTAGCAACACCTACACTGGTGTGGGCTAGATTTGGTGCACTGTCTATTTTTTTTCCCTTAATTAAAATGGACAATAAATGTAATCTTATCTCAAAATCACTTGTAATAGTTAACTGAGTGTGATAAACTCAGTTAGCTCGTGAATTTTGAGTTGAGGGTAGTTGGTGAGGCATGCAGAGTTATTCTATGTGTTTTAGAATTCAAGTTGCAGTTAATTGCATTAGTTATTGCATGAGAAATCAGTTAACTTAATCTAGGTGAGTTAAAGTTAGTTGTGCTAGTTGCAATTGTTTGTTGCACTATTGAGAGATCAAGTGAATTAAATATTATTTAATTCACAATCATTGACCTAACATGCAACTGATGATTTACTATTACTAGTTGCATGCATGTCAATTCCAGTGGAGACCCAGTTGAGACAAAGGTGAAAGGGATGTTAGCTATCAGTTGTAGGATTATTGGGTTGCACCCACGCAACCAAACACCCATTATATTTCCCATGATCCTTGTGCAGTTTAGGAAGGCCAAAATTCCTTTTCTTTATGGATTGCATTCATCAGGAATTGCACAAGAAAGGCAGGTTGTTTAGAGGCTGAGAATTGCTTAAGTGTTGGTCAGTTTTGTCCACGACAGTGTGAGACAATTAGCTGAGTGTTGGAGACTCTTGTGAGGAGAGGGAATTGTATTTGTTTCATGTATCCATGTTGAATATAAAATGGAAGATAGTGGGGTTTTGAGCAGCAAGATTTTCCTGGGAAATTGTGTTGTGGTTTGATTTGTTTCTTTATTTGCTTCATGTAGTTGGTGATTGTGTTTAATTTCCGCAATTGATTTGTATAAGTGATTCAGTATCTAGCTTTAGTACATTGTTAGATCAGTTTAAATCCATGATATATATATATATATATATATATATATATATATATATATATATATATATATATATATATATATGCTTTATAATTTCTACAACCATTGATCAACAATATCACCCTTTGTAATTTATGGCAACACAAATACTCCCCCTGTGATCAGACACCTCTTGATACTCCTACTGCATTCTCTCCCCCTTTTTCATCAATGGAAAAGGGTAACTCCCCCTAACAAACTGTCAACCTGTGGAGTTTTACACACCTCCACTCCCCTTTCTACTTAGTTATATAAGAGAAAGAGTCTAATGAGAACTTGGGAGAATCCCAAGATTTTAGCGAAGATACTCAAATTCTTCACGAGGTAATGGTTTGGTAAATATGTCAGCAATTTGTTCCTTTGTGCCAACATATTCAAGCTTGATATTATTTTCAACGACCTACTCTCTAACGAAATGATATTTGATCAAAATGTGATTTTTTTTGGAATGCATCACAGGATTCTTGGAGATAATGATGGCACTGGTGTTATCGCAAAACATGGGAATAGGCTCATAAAACTTGACTTGAATATCTTGCAAAGTTTTCTTCATCCAAAGAACTTGAGTACAACAAGTTTTTGTCGCGATATATTCTGCTTCTGCAATGGATAACGAGATTGAAGACTTTTTTTTACTTAACCATGAAACAAGTCAACCACCTAGATAGATTATTGCTCCACTAGTACTCTTTTGATCATCAACACTTCCTACTCAATCTGTATCTGTATAAGCTTGGATAACTAGATCATTTCCTTTGGGATACCATAAACCATATTCTACGATTCCATTAAGATATCGAAGAATTATTTTGGCGACAATAATATGAGATTCTTTTGGTGCTACTTAGAATATTGCTACTTGTCCAACTTCCTACATTACATCTCGCCGAGAAGTTGTCACATATAGAACATTTCCAATCATATATCTATACAACCTTTGGTCCACATCCTTTGACGAATCTTCTAAAATTAACTTGCAACCTTTTACCATTGGGGTAAGGACAGGCTTGCAATCTTCCATCTTGAATTTCTTGAGCATTTCCTTGATGTACTTGGTTTGATATATAAATATTCCTTTATCCTGCTGAGATATATGAAGCCCTAAAAAGTATGTCAAATCGCCAAGTAGAGACATTTCAAGCTCACTATGCATCTTTGTGGAAAATTTTTTACTTAATTTTCCATCATTGCTTTCAAAGATTATATCGTCCATATATACCTCGATAATTGTTAGGTTATCTTAATCCACTTTCACATATAAATTGTTGTAGGTGCTTCCTTTCTTGAATCCTTGTCAATGTAGATATCCATCAAGATGATAATACCAAGCTCTAGGAGCTTGCTTGAGACCATATAGTGCCTTATTTAATCTGCAGACATAGTCTTCCTTTTCAAAGAGCAGAAAACCTTCAAGTTGTTCAATGTAAATTTCTTCTTCTAATTCACCATTTATAAAGGTTAACTTAAGATCCATTTGTTAGACCTTGATTTTTCTCTAGCATGCATAAGTGAGAAACATTCTGCTCACTTTCGTTCTGGAAACAAGAGCAAATGTTTCTTCAAAATCAATTCCTTCAACTTGTGCATATCCTTTGCAGACTAATCTTGCATTATTCCTGGTAATCTATCTGTCCTCATGCAATTTGTTTCTAAAGACCCATTTAGTTCCAATAATATTTTTATCCTTTGGTCATGGAACCAATTCCCAAGTGTCGTTCTTCTTAGTTTGATCCAGTTCTTCATTCATAGCTGCTACCCAGTGTTCATCTTGACTAGCTTCCTCAAAATTACTAGGCTCAAAATTTGTTAAAAAAGCAAGGTGGGCTTGTTGTGATGACTGAAGTTGTTGACTTCTTCTGGTTCCAATTCCTTCATTTATGTTGTTGATGATTTTATTTGACAGATGATTCTTTTGAAACCATTATTTTAAAGCTTTTGGAGAATTTTCTTGTACATCTTGTTGATCATTTCTTATTTCTTCTTGGCTAATTGTTGTTTCCTTATTTGATTTGTCTTGTTATAGAGCTTCTTATTCATCCTTAACAGATTCTCCCTTAGATCCCTTATATTTTCTTGAAGGGACAATCTCATCGTCATCCTTTGTAACACAATATTCATCAAAAGTAACATGTATGCTTTCAACTATTTGTTTTTTCCTCATATTGTAGCATCTATAAGCCTTCCTTTTGCGTGAATAACCAACGAAAATACCATCATCGACATGTGAATCGAACTTTCCCAATTTTTTATCTTCTCTTTTGATGTAGCATTTTATTCAAATATTTTAAATTATTTGACGTTATCTGGTTTTCATTTCCATAGTTCGTATGGAGTCATGTTACAATTGTTCCTTAGCACACCTCTATTTATAATGAATAAAATTGTATCGATTGCTTGAACCCAGAATTTATCATCTAATTTTGAGTCATTTAACATTGTTCTGGCCATTTCCTGTACGATTCTATTTTTTCTTTCAGCAATTCCATTTTTTTTTGTTGTTCTGGCTGTTGAGAATTTCCTTTTTATTCCATTTTTGTCACAGTGCTACTGAAATACCTTGGAAGTGAATTCTACACCATTATATGATCTCAGACAATTGACCTTCAAATCAATTTCATTTTCGACTAATTCCTTGTAGATTCTAAAGCACTTTAATTCCTCAAGTATTTTTCTTTAAGAATTTGATGATTGTCATTCTGGTGTAATCATCTAACATTAGCATAAAATATAATTCTCCGTCTAAACATTTTGTTCTCATAGGACCACACAAATCAGTATGTAGTAATTCCAATGGACGTGATGCAAAGTTTTCTTTTATCTTGAACTCAAATTTTATCTGCTTGTCCTACCGACAAGATTCACATATCGTATTGGTAGGTTTTGAAATTTTAAGCATTTCTCTTACTACTTCCTTCTTACTGATCCAGACCAAATTGTTGAAATTTATATGTCCCATTCGTTGTGCCATAACCAAATTTTGTCTTCTTTCGCCAAAAAGCACCCTTTAGGTATCTCATCCAAAATATGTGTGTGTGTGTGTGTGTGTGTGTGTGTGTGTGTGTGTGTGTCAATTTGAGTTCTGCTTGTTGTAGCCACAATTTTACTGAACTTAACTTTCCTGATTTCACATTTCTTAGGTCAAATAGCATCGTTTGTCCTAGATCGCACATTTGTCCAACACTGACCATATTGTGATTCATATTTTCAACCAAAAACTCGTCCTTCACTAATGCATTCTTGTTTCCAAGTGTGATTGTACCTTCTCCTATCATGTTTGAAGACCCATAATTTCCAGAAGACATCGTTCCATCCTTCTTTTCCTTCAAGTATATGAACTTATTCCTATCTCTATTCATATGAGTTGAGCAACCACTATCAACATACCAAATTTTTATGTTCCTTTGAGCCTTGAGAGTGATATCACATTTTTTAGTCTTATTTTTCCATATTTTTTTATTCTGATTTTGCAAGAATTCCTTTGAAGAACTTCCAAGTCTACAATCTTTAGCCAGGTGTCCAAAATTGTTACATTTGTGACATTCGACATCATCTCTCAAATGATCAAATCTATTAATATTCTTTTGAGTTCTGAAATATCCATTTCTGAAATATCTCTAAAACTATATGTATTCCAAACATACATGCAACATTCTATAGCTCTATGTCCAAACCTTCGACATGAATAACAATTACCATAGAAGATAGATTGATACCTAGGAGGAAATATTCTTCGAGGAATTGTCTTCCATGGTTCTTCCTGTGAGTCTTGATCTCTTGAGTTGGCTAGGAGGTTTACCTGCTTGTTAGATTTTGCATATCCATATTCTTTTGTTGCCATAGAAGGACTTGGCTCCTTTTAAAATTTCTTTGTAACCAAGACCAGTCTTTTGTTTGTTCGTTGATTGCTGATAATTTCTTCCAATGCCTTTGAGATTTAGGTGTAGTTTTGAATATTTTTTACATTTTTTACTTGCTTTCGTAGAGAAACTATTTCAGCTTCCAATGCTTCTCTTTCCTTTTTGATTTCCTTTAATTCTTCCCTGCGTGATTATTCAATTTATTTGTATTCTTCAACCTTGATTTTAAGATTTAAGACATGTTCCCTTTCTACCTTTAATTCATCTTCAAGAGTGTTGATGTGCTTCTTCTCAGCCCTGAACTCTTTGATAATTGTTGGAGCAGGGTCCCCTAAAGCTGTGAATTTTGTCCATTTTTGTATATTTTTGGTACTATTTAGTCTAACGCAGGGGTTTTTGGGAGGGTCAAAGCCCCAAATGCATTGTAATGGGTCAAGGGTATACCAAGAGTCTGCAAACCACAGTTTGCGGACCATTGGATGCATAGGATAAATCGATATAAGTAGCTAAACATTTTGAGTATTAAGGTAGGAAAGAATCGAGATTGATTCTAAGCACGAATTTTTAGATCTGTTGTCGAGTTGTTTGGGTAAGGACTCCTGATGGCTGTGTGCACAGAGATCCTCAGTCCTGCTATGTCCAGACCCTGATGGCTTTGTTCGCAGGCGGTATTTTGGGATTGTAAGTGGATTTTGATATTAATATATATGCGAAGTATTGTTGGACATCTGATGTTATCTGGATCTGTTTGGTTATGATTGATATGAACCTGGGCTATATTATTAAGTTGCGAAAGTGTTTATTTAATTGCCGCAAACTATGAAAGTGTCTATGTTTCTGGTATATGTATCTATGATCTATTAATTGTTTCTATTATAGTGTTTTGTGCTAATAATTGGTATTATGCACCTAGATGCAGAGGTATTCACTAGATCTTTGCATGAGAATAGCTCTGTTATACTGTGGATTATATTGTCACTAAGCCTGTGAATAGATCTGTTTAGTGCGAACTCGATAGGATGGGAACAGAGACCTACTTGACTTACCTACTCTCTCTCTTCGGGTGTGGAAACCTGGTTCCAGCACCCTCCCATACTGCTTTAGGTGAGACTTTGGCCTGCGTAAGCAGGTCACTGTCGAAAGGGCTAGTAGTATAGGGGTTTGTTGGCAAACCTTAAACTCCCAACCTGGGTCAGGATCCCTCGAGCCAACAAATGGTTCCGTTGCTGGAGCTCACCCCCAACATGTGAGAGAGGGCTCGATATGAAAACTTATGGGATTCCAAGGATGTGCAGCGTATCGAGGACAGCCAAGTCTTATGGGTCCTCTTCTAGAGTAGCTTGGCAACAGCCATCAATTCCCGACCACAGTTGTCCCCAGCAGTGTATGACAAGTACAAGAGCATCGCGGCATTCCAGGTCACCGTGCACAATGTCCAAATCAGAGAACGCAAGGATAAAGCTTGGGTCTCACTCCCATATATGGCTGCAGACAAGGATATTGATCACGTAATCGATGCATGGCCTCCGCAGTGGAAGATTGGGTTCAAATCGAGTGCGGTAAGCACCGGGGGAGCAAGTGTTATGAAAATCACCCCCAACATGACCAAAGAAATTTGCGGCTCAAGCAAAGGCCTAGAAAAAGAAGGAAGCGTCATCTCATAGAAGGAATCGCAGCCGAAACCAACCACCGAGAAGGATGTCGAAGCAGATACTCAGCTAGATTTGCCACCAGACCTACGTACAGAAGGACTGGATGCGGGAGGAATTGCCTCCCCCCGAGGCATGAAGCGAACAAGTGAGCTTGTTAGAGGGCCACGAAAGAAGAAGTGCACGGAACATGATGAGACGGTTACCCTGACCAAAGGGGACCTCGAGAAAATTGTTGACGTGGTCACTTTGGCCATAGAAGACAGATGGCTAGCCCTAGAACAACAACATAAAGCTGCGATCGACACTCTTCAGGACGAGCTCTGTGCTTTTTAGTTGAAGACATACACACTGCAGACTAGTGTGATTCAGGTACGAACGCCCTCGCCAACCAGCAATGCAGCACTAGTTACAGCAGAAAGCCGCCTCTGTTCCTTACCTGGCGCAGCCCTTGTGATCAGTCCACCCGACCTCAGAATGCAAGTCCATGACAGTGCAAAAGTAGAGTTGGATTTAGCCAGGGTGCCACATGAGGCATTGCAGGTTCTCCACACCTCCTTGTTTCAGTAAATTCACCATCGGGACCAACAAGTGCACCAACAGCTTGGTGTGGCTGAGCAGATAATCACGAAAAATAACGTTGAAGTGTCCCTCGCCACCGCGCAGCAAATGGAGCTGGAACACTTAATTCACAGACTCTGCGCAGATGTTACAGAAGAAATCCCAGCCACAACCACCCCCGAGGCTAATATTGAGGGGTTGGTCGTAGCATTAAAGGCCTCCAAAATGGAGATTCAGCTGGTTAAAACACAGATATAACAGTAGAACATAGATTTGCAAGGTAAGTTGCAGCCAAAGACACCGCTGGAGGTACAGGCCCAGCGAGCTGCACTGGTCACCACAGCTACAAATGTGATTACAGGACAGATCGCTCAGGGTGCCCAATTACTGGAAAAAGCCATGCATCTATGGACCAAGGTCCAGCGTAACCCAATCCTGTGAGAAATCAGCCAGAACCTGTGGCAGAAGGAAGAAGCATTCGAGAATTTAGAAGCAACCATGCCCACTTTGATTCCTGCTTAGTGCTTGGCACAATTGTGAACCAGCCACGCCCTCCAAAATTATATTGATGAACTCTTCCATAAGAAGGTTCTCGGTGACTGCCTGAAGCCTTGGGTTGACGAAGCCCTCAAGCTGTCACTGGATGTTGATGTTGCTGTTAAGCAGCTAAACCAGACTCTAGAGAGTGTCACCACTGCAACAAAAGGCCCGACTTCGCAGAAGTTGGTAGACATTGCGCAAAATGCTTCTACTTAGAGCAAAGGTGTGCTACCCCCACTAGCCAAAGCGATCAGACTGCTACAGGCGCAGGTGGAGACCCCACCATCACAGTGACTCGTGTAGAAATTAGCTGAATAAATCACTTATTCACTGAAGATTAACCCGGTCATACATCAATTTCGAATTGCATACATAACACATAACCTTCTTCTACAATTAATTGTCACATGCGGAAATAATAGAAGCAATCTCACATCAAATCAATCACACATTAACTCAGTATGTATGGGGAAAGCCTATAGCTGAAAACCCCGCAGCTACTGTGTATATTATAATGGAGAAATCATGTAACAATCATAGTACAAAAACTCTTCACAAGCTCTCATGCACTACCTCCCATGCTACACACTATCAAGCTAGATCTAGCAAATCACTTGCTCCAATCCTTAGCCACTTGATAGCCAACCTTGATTGCGTATTTTAATGCTAGGTGGTGGCCTCCTTATATAGATAAACCACCAGCCTAAACTTTGCAATACTCATAGCTTACTCCACCTATCTATGTGTTGCAAATAACTTAACGGTATAGTTACAATGATAGCTAACTCTACCCTTTCCTTATCTCTTTGCTGGTCTTCTTTGGGCGGTCCATTATTAGCTGGTAGATGATGTTCTTGAGTTGACTAATGAGTTAATATTTAGTAAATTAAATATTATTTAATTTACTCCACTCATATCTAGTTGATTAGTTAGTTAACTAATCCCAACTCAGTTCAACTAAAGCAAGCAGAACTGCTTTCCACTATTTGTCCCGTTAACTCCTCCAAAACTTCTGCCACTGAAGTCTAACTGAAGTAAACCATGCAAGATGCCATCAGACCCTAGGAACCACGTGATTCCTTGTGTCAGTTGCATGAGCCACCTCCATGACTCAAACTGAAGTGCGCCAAGAGAGTAAACTGCTGTTTATAGTCAAAATGTTATTAAGGGTAAATAATATTTGACTTCCATATTTTTAGGAGATCAGTCTAAAAATAGCCTGGGTCCTAAAAATTAGGGTCTCATCTATTTTTACCGACATGTCGCATACTCCGAGAATCTCCAAGTAGAATTCCCAAATTATGCTCCGTATGTCTAAAAATAGACATAGTCTAAAAATAGACTTTGCGCCAGAATTTGCCTGCGGGCCCACTTAGTGAAGGCGACTTCATTTCACTAAGCTCCATCATCTTGCTGCATTCTCAACAACTCGGGACGAGTCACAAGATTGTGTTGGGGGACTGTTGGAGCATGGTCCCCTAAAGCTGCGAATTTTGTCCATTTTTGAATATTTTTGGTACTATTTAGTCTAACGCAGGGGTTTTGGGGTGGGTCAAAGCCCCGAATGCATTGTAATGGGTCAAGGGTAGACCAAGAGTCTTCCAACCACTGTTTGTGGACCATTGGATGCGTAGGCTAAATCAATATAAGTAGATGAACGTTTTGAGTCTTAAAATAAAAAAGAATCGAGATTGATGCTAAGCACGAATTGTTAGATATGTTGTCGGGTTGTTTGGGTAAGGACGAAGATCCTCAGTCCTGTTGTGTTTGGACCCTACTGGCTATGTGTGCAGGCGGTATTTTGGGATTGTAAGTGGATTTTGATATTAATATATATGTGAAGTATTGTTGGACATCTGATGCTATCTAGATCTGTTTGGTTATGATTGATGCGAACCTGGGCTATATTATTAAGTTGCGAAAATGTTTGTTTAATTGCTGTGAATCGTGAAAGTATCTATGTTTCTGGTATATGTACCTATGATCTGTTAATTGTTGTGATTATAGTGTTTTGTGTTGATAATTGGTATTATGCACGTGGATGCGGAGGTATTCACTAGATATGTGCATGATAATAGATCTATTATACTGTGGATTATATTTTCACTAAGCCTGTGAATAGATCTGTTTAGTGCGAACTCAATAGGCTGGGAACGCAGACCTGATTGACTTACCTACTCTCTCTCTCTCTCAGGGTGTGGAAACCTGGTTCCAGCACCCTCCCATACTACTTCGGGTGGGACTTTCGCCTGCACAAGCAGGTCACTACCGAAAGGGCCAGTAGTATAGGGTTTTGTTGGCCAACCTTAAACTCTGAACCTGGGTCAGGACCCCTTGAGCCAACAATAACCCTAATTTTTTTTTTTTGAAATTAAACCTCAGTCATCTCTTCTTCTTCGTCATACGCCTCTTGATTATTGTTCTTGGTCATAAAAAATACTCTTTCGTTGATTTCTTCTTCGTTATTACTATCTTCATCAAATGAGGAGTTATATTCTTTGGAGAAGAAACTCTTCTTAAACCATTTCTTCTTGCCTTGAATGTTGAACTTCCTCGAACCTTTCTTTCCTCTCATAACAACCTCATTTTTGTGAGGACACCTGGCGGCAAAATTCCCAACCTCACCACAATCAAAGCATGTCAATGGAAGTTTACCTTTCAATTTCCTTGTAACTATTCTCATTTTTCGCTTGAAGTAGGCAAATTCTTTATCTAAAAATTATTCTTTGTCTTCTTCCTTTTCTTCTTCCTTAAAACTGCAAGTTTTCTCTTTTGGAGTATGCTTGTCCTTACTAGTATTCTTAGATGCAGTGAATGTTTTTTCTAGGTGATATGTGTCAACCTCTTCTTCGATCCTCATTTCATATGTCGTAAGGACTTCACGCAATTCATATTTACTGAGATTGATTAGATTCAAACTATATTCCAAGACATATACCTTTAGTTTGAATCTTGTCGGCAGTGTTCTAAGGATCTTTCAGACAATAATATTCGTTTCGATAGGTTCTCCCAAACCTTCCAATGCATTTTTTGTTTCATCAACATGCTGAAAGCATGCAACAATATTTTCATCTTCCTTTATTTTGAGTTTCTCAATTTGTTCCCTGTAAATTTGAAGCTTTGCTTCTTTCATGTTTGAGTCACTTGCATATATATTCTCAAGCTTTCCCCATACTTCTTTAGTAGTTTTGAAACTTAGTACCTTAACATAGACAGATTCAATAAGCCCATTGATAATGAAATCTTTAGCCTTTGCATCATATACCATGTTTTTCTTACCTTGTTCATCCTAGGTCGTTGTAAAGCCTTTTTCAACGATTTCCCATATGTCGTATCCTTGCACCAGCAAATGAACTTACATTATTCCACTCCAAAGTGCATAGTTATTTCCATTGAACAGAGGAACTCTATTCTTAGTATACTCCATGATCTCCTTCCAGTTGTTAGATTTCTATTAAAGGAACCAAGCTCTGAAACCAATTGTTGGAAATAATGAGAGGGGGGATGAATCAATATTCCTTAGAAATTAGCACTTTTAAATAATTTAAAAACATTGGTTAATCTTCAATTATTCTTAATGTTTATCTAGTAACAACAGTAAACAATATAACAAAATAGTCACGCGAATTTTAGGTGGAAAACCCCCTTCGGGTCAAAAACCACCGAACGCTTTTCTAATAAATTATTTAATATTTAGCCCCAACTAAAATGAAAATTACAACTTCCTAGCATTCTAAACTAACCTTCTCCATCTCACACTGGAAGGACGCCCTAGTTTCTTCATTAGTCAACTGAATGGGTTCCCCAACATCCTAGATCGACCTACCACCCTAAATGTTTCATAGGCTCCAACCTGTAGGTGTCTTCATACACTAACCTAGCACCTTCCTGCCACCCTATAATGATCAGAAATAAGACAAGAGTATGGACTTCCATACCAGGGACAATGATCCACGATACACTATGATTCACAATGATTTTCATGAACCATACCAATCACCTAATCACAAAGCAACCAAACCATAACATTATCCAACAATGACTCCTATACCTCCCAACAATGCCTCTTCAACTCTAGGCAGATTGACTCTTTTACAATAATGACTCTTTTACAATTTTACAATGATGATTTTTACAACACTGACTTTTGACATGACCTGATACTTGACTTGACACTGCTTCTTAGATCACTAGCAACTATTGTGGTACGTTATGTCTAAATCTTGCACAATAATGGATTGATATGAGATCTAGGTAACCAAGAAGGGGTTAAAAGTAGGGAAAAAGATCGTATAAAATGATTTAATTTATGGAGCCTATCAGTCCATAATGTCATCAACGATTGATAGGTTTGATCAAGTTTTCAAAATGTGAACACATCAAATTTCACCAATGGGAGGAAATTTCATGGGTAGGTTTGATAAAGTTTTTAAAATATGAACACAATAAATTTCACTAATGTCCGAAAATGTTATCGATGGTCTACAGTTTGAATACATGTTTCAAAAGGTGAACACATTAAATTTCACTAATGGCCAAAAATGCCATCTATGACTAGCATGTTGGATAAATTTTTCAAAAGGTGAAGACATTAAATTTCACCAAGGGACAATGATGTCATTAGTGGTCAACAAAAATTTTGAAGTATTTACTCCATTAGCAATTGGAAAAAATTTTGGGGTTTGACCTCATTCAAGGTTGGGAAAATGTTTGGTGTTTGGCCTCATCAGGGTTGGTGAAAAGTTTGAAGTTTTACCTTGTCATGGATCCAAGAAATATTTTTGGGCTGCACTTTGAGCAACTTATGGCACTCTCTCAATGGTCAATGAAGCCTTTAAAGCTTCATAAATTTTCATGTGGACTTTTCTCACCCATGAGTTCTTAGTTTCATGTGGGGTTTAATTATTATTTAAATATAGTGATATATATTTGTGTGGAATTAATGGATTAAATTTATTAGAGCTAACAAATGACATGGTAGATATAGGTGGCCCTGGCGTTCACTCAACACCCCATTTGGTGTGACATGTAGATTAGGGTGTCACATCTTCTATCACATGGAAGTTGTTCAATAGAATTTACATGGCATCAAGGGTGAAAATATTCAAAATAAATATATATTGATGCTTCATATTCATATTTTAATAAATTTTATATTGTTGAAAAGCTCTCTATGAGCAGAGGTGATGACGATCTTAGAAAGGGATTTTGAGTTGAATACAAAAAAGTGAAAATTTGGTACTACATACCCCCTACAAGGTACAAAGGGGTTTTGGTATGTGACATTAAAAATCCTCCATTTATTGTTTTCTCAATTCTATAATTCTAATTGAGCTTGTGATGAATATCATTTCCAATATTTTTGTATGAAATTCTCCAAGTTGTTCTCGTAAGTGAAAATATCATATGTGATTTTTTTGGATTCAATTATCATGGTTTTTTTTTTGACAATATTAACAATTATACCCATCTGGAACATAAATCTTAGAGGGTTCTTATTTTCTCACCATGATCGTAAGGAATCTTTTCCAAAAGAACAATATTATCGACATAAAGGAGAATAGCGACGACTATACTAGTGAGAGTGGGGCCAACACAACCTACTTCTTCCAAATACTATTCTAACTCATTAGTGTGTATATGCTTAAAATGGTAGGCGAAAAATTACACACTTGCTTGAATTTAATATTGTAGTTAATTTTTTCTGACCAACCCTCAAGTTTGGTCACAACAACTCTCAACTTAAGATGAACCTTTATCTCTACAAGAGTTTATCAAAGGTTTGTCTCCATAATGGCGTCAATATTTTTTTGAAGTCAATGAAACAACAAAGGAGATCAATTTTATTATTGCAATACTCTGTAATGATCCTAAGAGTAAGATGGTCCACGGTTGAATAATATATCCTAAACCCGACTTGGACTTTCACTCATTTATCATGGATTTCTAGGCAGAGACTAATCTTATTTTCTAAGATAAAATCATCCAACGTTACTAAAATGGGGATAATCATAATGGTTTTATAATTAGAGAGAATGCTTTCATCCCCACTTTTAAATAC